>VCRD01000332.1:167811-179471 GCA_006783055.1 Trinorchestia longiramus | reverse complement strand
GGACAACACCTACTGCTGTAGGGCTTCAGAATTGTGGAGGACTTTGATCTCTCCACGAAGTCGTCGCTGCCCGAACTTCGTGTGGGCTTCCTTGGAGGAAAGATAAAATTACTCATAAGTTGAACGTCCTTCTCCACACCATTTTTTCCTGGAGTGATCAGTGATTGAAAAAAATATAACTTATTGAAGGGAGAAAGCTGCTAAATTCTTCAACATAGAGCAATAGATTTATAACGAGCACATTTCAACATACACATAATTAGAAGCGTGGTATGGTGTTCTCACAGATTATTTTTGCAAATTGAAGCACCACGTAGATCTATTTTGATTGACTTGAAGTTCATATTTGCTTTGTGACCGCTGTAGTCTCCACATCAGGATTTTAAGGAAACGACAAACAAAGAAACAGTGAAATAGAATCATTTGATTATACAGGGCACGGCAACATTACTTCCTTTTTTCGAAGGAAGTTCCTCTCAAAGAAAAGAAGCTTTGTTGCCACACTTTGTAGATGTGTGTTATTTAAAACTCCGTGGTCTCCGTGACAAGCTTGGGAAATTTGGGTGAATTTCAAGTCAATGTTAACTACGAAAAAAGTGTATAGCAGTACTACAGTGTACACAGATGTTTATCAATTTAAAAATTATGCTGCTTAAACTAGGGCAAATGGGTTTGCACTACTAGACACTGAGAGAGAATCCCCTTTGTGTCAGGGTGGTACCCTTTATGTGAGGGGAGTGGCAGTTGCTTCACTAGTTATCAGTGTTTTAAACTCAGGTTTTGAATTGAAAGACGAGTTTCTGACCTGTACCACCAATTGCGTTGAGTCGTTTTCTGTGAGGGATTAAGTTGCTATTGTCTTCATTACTTGAAGTCGCGGAAGAGCTTTACCTCGTCTGACTAATATTGAAGCCAGCGGGCCAGGAATGGACTGGTTGCACTGAGACGGCTAAGTCTACTCACTAAACACTCATTTATAACAAACTGTAGTTACAATTGACCAGTGCGTTACTATATAGGGAAATGAATTGCAGGAATGAGAATTATACGGTTAAATTTTACGAATCCATGTCCAAAAATATTTCAACAAATTTACTTTTTTCAGAAATGGAACTTTATTTTCAATTTTAAGAATCCATGTCCAAAAATATTTAAATAAATTTTATTTTTTAAATGGATCCTTTGGACTCGTTTACAGATTGTTAGACAATTGTAATAGTTTTGAAGTTAAAATAGTTATTGCTGTCATTTAATATTATGTCTTCAAAAAATTGTATGCTCTGACTATATGTATCCAAACAAAGTGTAACGTACATTTCAAATTTAACATGTTCAACGAATTTTTGAGCCTTCGTGTCCAATACGGACCTTGAAGAAAGAACTTAACAATTAGAAACAGAGCGAGGACAAAATTACACAAGGGCTTATCCACCAAAACAAACCTTCACAATGGTGTCTCACATTGCTGAGTACAACGGTGAGTTTCATTCGAGTCGCTTTGGGAAGCAAATAGGATTTTACTCTGATTCATCTCTGTTGCTTCAGTAATGCAAGGATGCGCTCAGCTACGCATAACCGCCCTTCTATGCACTGAGAATTCTACACAAAGTCCAGCCTTTGCATCGCTGAATAATTACTGCAAATCCTGGGGAGGTTTCGTCCGCCTTGAATCTTCCTGGTCTTGATGAATAATAATCAACTCTGAAAGACCATGCGTCGGTGGCGCGTATTTCCGAGCGCACGTCGAGCGTTGATGCTGCGAGTGCTTCTCCGCAAGCAAAACATGAACACTGAGTTGAGGGCGTTCTGTGTGAGGACGGCTGGGGCGAAACAACTCATAATACAAGGACAAACATTTCAAACAACATAAATACGGTTACAAAACAAAAACAATTCATTTCCTAAACAAATTCATTTATTTTGAGGCCTGACTCGAACAATAGTAAGGAATTTACTAATCTACATCAACAACAAAAAATCATTCAAAATGTTTCCCATGTCCTCAATACTTTGCAAAGTGTTTTAAGAAAGTCTTTAATGCCCTCACGAACTACACACTTCTAAAGAAATTTTCTCTTGGTATTTCACTCAAGCAAGGAGAACAGTTAGTTTTACCTTAATAGTTAATTCTATAAAATTGCATTGGTACTATTTGTGAAATAATAATTTTTAAAAAAAATTGAAATCCTATAATGGGATATGTGCCCCACCCTGTAAAAAAATTAACTTCTACACATGTTTCACAGAGCTATTCATTATTTAATACTTCTCATGCCGGAATCAACGCCCAACCTGTACACAGAAATGTACGCCGACGACTGAAGGTTTTTCAGAGTTGATTTTTACTTATCAAGACAAGGAAGATTAAAGGAAAACTTCCGTATTGTACTTATATCAGACACATGTCAGATTTATTTGGTAGTCATTTCAAACTTCCGTCATGTGAGCAACAGCCTAAACGGACTGCTCCTGTTCCACTTCCTTGTCACCCCGGAACTGCACAAATATTCAGTCATCGAAATCCAATATGAATTTAAGGAGCGGGTTCTCAAAGCCCAGCACTGAATACAGCACTGGTTGTAATATGAGAGCTGGATCTCAGTGGCAGCCTCTATGAGAACTCAGTTTGAGCCTCTATGAAGAGAGCTCTTGGCTCCAAAAACCTTTTCAATTCTCTACCAAAGGAGAATGAGTGGACGCCTGTGATGCCATTGAACGAAATGAATGTACCAAAGCCTCCTTTATCTCCAGATATAACAACCCCAAGCAAATCAGAGAGAGAGAGGAGCATCACCACTTGTACCCGCGCAATGCACACAGCAACTAACGCAAGTGATAAAACTGTGATTATTCGTATGAATTATATGCTGCAGAACACCCTGTGAATAATGTAGTTATAGAATCTGTGTATCAATTGACAGGAGTAAAATTGTGCCTGTGAGGACAGTGCCATCTGTTTCTGGAGCTATGAACTTCAGGCACGACAAGCAACACACATCCACTAACGCTTGTCTGCCGTCATGGTGCTGCCAGTAATTGCCGCTCACAAGCAACACAACAAAATCATTCAAGCTTCCTAGTAATAAGAAATTTTTAATGCATTGATACATAAAGCAGTTCAGCTTTTTTTTGAATAGGAAGTTGGGATGTGTGTTGTACTACATGGCGGGCAGGTAAAAATTTCAATAGCCAAAAACTCGCAACATAAGTTACAATATTTAGACACCTGCAGTTGTAACTGTTTGTTATTTTAAGTGCATTAGTATTTACAGATTCCTAGCTTGATAAATCCAGCCCTTGTAAATTAATTATTAATATCAGGCTAACGTATACAACCTCTCGTGTACCAGGGTAGTGTAGACAACCTCTCTCGTGCACCACCAGGGTAGTGTAGACGACCTCTCTCGTGTACCACCAGGGTAGTGTAGTGCACCACCTCACAGACTCACCTGCTCTTGCTCTACACAGGCCCACCTTCTCTGCACAATCTCACCTGCTCTGCACAGGCTCATCTGCTCTGCACAGGCTCATCTACTCTGCGCAGGCTAATCGGCTCTGCACAGGCTAATCGGCTCTGCACAGATTTGGAGCGCCAGCTTCAGAACTGAATGTCATCTCCATACCAGCGATGGTCCGGATTTAGATTTTTCAACATTCACGGATACGGTTGCAGATGCAGATTTTGAATTTTAATATCTACAGATGCAGATGTTACGCTTTTTTGTATACTGAGCTATGAAAAAAAAATTTCAGCCATAGATAATGAATGAAAATAGTTATAATGTCGGAAACAATAATGTCTTCAACGGATGCAACTAATTAATGACTAATATAGTGAGCTCATGAATGAAGTTATGCAATGAAAAATTATTAGAAAATAGCTTAAATTTAAAAAAAATAGCATTGAGGGACTTCATCATCTGTGTGACCAGCATGCTGGATGAGAGCCCAAGTCAAATGCACCTCACCAACTTCTTTCCCCAGCCACACCCATTCAGAAAAGACTGCTACTTACATTTAGTACTTGTATCCAATTATTGACAGGTTGTGTTTCATAAACAAAACTGTCTGTGTTCGCTCAGGAGCTAACTTGGATCTCTTCTCATCATAGATGATACCAGCTCCACCAAATAGGTGCTTGATGGCTACACTGCTGGAAAGACAAGCTAAGTCTCACATGTCCTAGCAAGTGTAGCAAGGGAAGAATGCGACTGAACATTCGTGGCCCACCAAAAGAGAGGATCTTCAGACATCTGCATGCGCTTCATCCTTTGATAATAATTCGTTAAGTAAGAAATGTTCGAAAGTTGAGAAGAATTTCCTTTTGCTCTATCTCAAACAAAAAACAATGCAGTTGAATCCAATTATGCACTTAAATTATCCACACTTTGTTTCCATTTCATCCGTAGCTTATTTAAGCAAGTAGCAAAAAATTCTGGAGCGTAAAAGGTAACCAATTCACAAAATGACGTCCTGACTTCTTCATAGGTGAAGTTCTTTCCCTGGAAAAAGTTGTCTAGTGCCTGGCAAAATAATAGTCTATTGGTACAAGGTCTGGTAAATATGGTGGGTGGCAAATCATTTTCAAGTTGAGTTCCTGAATCTTGTGTAGCGTTCTTCGTCCAATTCAAGGTTGAACATTGTCTTGCATGAGAATTGATCCCCCGCTATTGATCAATCTTTGTATCACAATTGCAAGTTTACTCATGATTTCAGGCAACTTGTTAATGTATATAGCTGTTGTAATTGACGTACCGAGTCTCATGATGCAGTAGTGGTTGACACCGGAACTGCACCACCAAACAGACACCATTAGCTTTCCAGGCGTAAATTCTTATTTGAACTGTGTTTTGGCACTTTCTCTTTATCAAGCCACCGTGCAGAAGCGTTTGCGATTGTTGAAAAGAATCTACTTTTCATCACACATAGGGGTGCGATGCAAAAATGGTTCGGTTTTCAGACGTGACAGCAAAGAACGGCAAGTTTCAAGACAACGTGTCGTTTGACGACTCTTATTCAGCTCGTATGGTACCTGCATGTCTAGTTTCTTTACCTCTCCAATTTGTTTCAGACGGTCCAATACAGTAGGAACCGAACCTCGAACCTCACTGTTAACTTACGCATAGTTTGAAATGTATCTGCCTTGACTACAGCTTGCAACTCATCATGTTGGTCGCAGGTCTACCAGGAGGCTAATATCACTGGTTGGAAAAATAATTCTGGCCCTGGCATCATTTTCGCTCATTCTCGTGTAAAACGACTTCCTGAATCCGAATACGATCCCCGTTTTCCATCATCACCCACCGCTTTTGGAGATAGTCCCCCACCTATTTTTATCCCTTTTCAATAATTTGGATGGATGAAAAGAATTTTTTTTCATTTACATTTCTTCTGATGGGTAAATTGGTAAAAAGTACTAAACATGAACATTTGTAGCAAGGAGTTCGATTTGGAAAAATTTGCCCTCTTAAACAGTAAAATATCATTGAAAATAGTCAATTTTTTTTACAATTTGTTCCCTTTTTTCTACGTAAACCAGCTTTCAGCCCTCCTTCATCTTCTCTCAAACACCCCCAAGTAATAAAAATGTATATCAACAATAATAAAGAATATACAGCAACAATATATATGTAGCTATAATAATAAAAATATACAGCAACAGTTCGGAAGCTCTTGCCAATACAGTCCTGCCCAGCAATCTCTAACTTCCCTCAGTATATCTCTAGCCTGCGTAGAGTTAATTTATCGGTGTCCCAGGACGGGGATTCTAGGTTTCTAGGTAATTTTGTAATAGGGTAAGCATTTTTTTACTTCGGCTTTTTCCAAAGAAATTATAATACAGGAATGGGAGTTGTGATTAACATCGAGCATTGATTGACTTTTTAATTATGCCCGCGAGTGTGGAAATCATCCCAATAGCTTCTGCTATGTTTGCGGCGAACTTACTTTAAAAGCGCAACGAAAACCCTTTTCTTCGCTTCTTAAACAGCTTATAAATTTCCCTTTGATTGCCAAGTTGGCTATCAGGACAAGAATTTATCTCCAACACGTTGCTGCACTACTTGTTACAGTATATTGACCAAATGGCTCAAAGGTACCTGTAAATCAATGCCATTTGCAGTGCCCATAGTTTCGCACGAACCTCGCTGTCATCTCACAGATTGTTATTTTTGTATGACTTCCACCGTTGCGTTCTCCAGCAAAAGTAAGCATACAAATCAGTATCCAACTAACCCTTCAGCTCTAAGACCAGTTCCTCACAACGAATCTTTGGCAATCCCAATACCCCCGAAAACCTATACTCAAGAGCATAAAACGGATTTGAAAGACTTTGAGCTACAACCTGGATCATCAAATGATACTTCCACCGATAATGAAGAGTGTTCAGCTGACTCAACTCATCCTTAACCTCACCTCGTTACTCCGTCGGATTTGAAAGATCTCGTGAGGGATTTCGAGTTACCTAAGAGTAAATCTCAACTTCTTGGATCTCGACTTCAGCAGAGGAATCTCTTCAAAAAGGGCATAAAAATCTCTTCTTACCGGACCAGGCAATCAACTCTGAAATTATTTTTCTGGAAAGATGAAAGTTTAGTGTTTTGCCCTAATTCAAATGCATTAATGATAGAACTGAAGATGCCATGTGAACCAGACGAATAGAAACTGTTTATAGACTCATCAAAAACAAGCTTGAAAGTTGACATGTTGGCCAATGAGAATGAGTTACCATCAGTCCTGGTTGCATACTCTGTGGATATGAAAAAGACGTACAAAAAATCAGCCGAATTCTTGAAAAAATCAGTTATGATGATTATAATTGGGCCTGATATCAGGTTTCACAAAATACTGTTATTTCCTATATGAATGGAGCAGCCGAGCCCGCGGCAAACATTACATCGTACGGAACTGGCCTCTGCGACAAAGTTTTACTCCCGGGCAGAAAAATGCCGCTCACGATCCTCTGGTGCCAAAGCAAAATATTTACTTGCCGCATTTGCACCTCGAACTCGGACTGATCAAACCGTTTGTGAAAGCAATGGACAAGACAGGTGATGCATTTCAATTTTTAAATTAAATTTTCTCGTCTTAGTGAGGCTAAAATCAAGGAAGGAGTTTTCGTGAGCGCTAAGATTATTTAACTTTTCTAAGATTCGACGTTTATTAAATACCTGAATCGAAAAGAAAAACGGGCTTGGCTGGTATTCCAAAACGTGTAAATTTTTGGGTATCAACAAAAATGATAATTATGTGGCTCATGTTGAGCAATTGCTGTCAGCGTACAAGGCCACAGGGTTTAACATGTCTCTTAAAGTGCATTTCCTTCACTCACACCTCGAGTTCTTCCTTAAAAATTTAGAAGCAGTTTCGGATGAACACAAAGAACGGTTCTATCAAGACATTACTAAATTTAAGAGGAGATTTTCAGGGAAGTGGAATGCAAACATGTTGCGAAGTACTGCTGATATTTGTTACGAGAAACTTCTACCTCAGGGTAAAAAAGGAAAGCAAGCACCAAATGAAGGTACAGTAACACCTCTATATACGAATTTGATTCGTTCCGGGACCTACGTCGTATGTTGAATTATTCGTATGTTTGGATCAATTATTCCCATGGGAATACGTGTAAAACCACTAAATTCGTTCCACAACCCAAAAACCTTTCATAACTCCTCAATAAATAGATAATTATCATAGAAAACCTACAGAAATGCATTGTAAAATATTAGACATGTAAAACGAAATAAATTATAACTTGCACTAGCCTTCTTAGGACCCATAATAATGAAATAATGAAAAAGAATGAAAAAAATAACACTAATTATCGCTAAGAAGTAAAAGCTGATCACCAGACATGTTTACGAAGCGAAGCAGAACTGTGAACTGAACTCTCCATCCCGTCGTGAGTGTTGCCACATAGCAGGCTAACCACGAAACTTCGACGTCGCATGTTGGATTTTCCATCGGGTGTAGAGTTGATAATTTGATCGAGTTTCACGTCGTATGAGGGAAAATTCGTATGTAGAAGCAATCGCATGTAGAGGTGTTCCTGTGCTTATCTTACTTAGTTACTATTCAGTCTATTTATTATTTTACTTTTCAAATTTATTATTTTATATGTATTATTTCCCTTTTTATTTCTTTTTTTTTACAGCTAAAATAATCTGTTTCATCCCTACAAATCAAATTCATGGCCATAAAAGTATTATAGAAAAGTGATAAAAATAAGAGAGGGCTTTCTTCGAAAACGGGGGTGATTGGGGGAAGACTGGAGGGTGATGGTGGAAGACAGGAGTAATATTCGGATTTAGGTGGTGATTTTACAAAAGAATCAGCAGAAATGGTGTCAGGGTTAACCTTTATGCCCATCAGTGTTTTCGAGAATAAAGTCATTGGACTGAAACTTCACAAGCGAACGATGCATTTCGAATTATCAGGATTGCATTTATTCTTTGATGAAACTCATACTCTTAAACAGCACGATTTGTTGATGCATTCATGGATTCAGCAATATTGATATCCGAAAAGTAGATTACAATACAATCAGTTACTATGAATGACTTATGGACAAACGATGATGTAGCTGTTGAATGCTGAAAAACTGAAGACGGATGGGGTAAAGCGTGAATGCTAATGACTTTTAAACTTGATGGATAAGAACATCGGCCATTTTGCATTCAACGACCTAGTATTTGCCGATCATTGTGGCAGACTCTCTGGAAATATCTGTTTGATAAAGTTCTTCTGTATCGCTATCTGAAAAGAGTAGGACACTGATGGGTTTGCAAGACTTCTGATGCCACTAGGTACATCTGTCTCCAATATTTTTCTTTTCTTTTTAGTGTGTTCAGATACTTTTTTCTGTCCGAGTTTCTTATTAATTCACATATATGCTCCAAATTTACAATACATCTTTGATAGGAGTGGGTTTTCCAGAATTTTCCCTTGTATCTTGGATTTCGGAAAGTCGTAATAACATACAGATTGCTGTGCTGTAATTTATCCAACCTTGCACTCATTTCTGACAACAGTTTAGCTTTCATGTCTTTACCGCCCTGATCTTGTTCTGTGCTCCTGTCCCTTAGCATGACTTTCAGTATGGCAATAAGAGGTATAGTCTCTGAGACACAAGATGTGGCAGCACTGATGCTCTTGTTTAATTCATCAAAAATCTTGAGGATAGACACACAATTCTTTAGAAAGACATCATCTGATGTGTAAAGGGGTTTTACTTTGCTATTACTGGCAGCATACAAACATACAGCCTCTTTCATTTCAGAAGTTCTCTCAAACATATGCAAGCTGTTGTTCCAGTGTGTTGCGACTTCATCAACAGCACTAACTTGCTGCAAACTTGGCTGTTCATAGGCTTTTTTTACCTTATCTTGGGCAGCTGCTGAATAGTTGAAATGTTTCGAAATTGCTCTGCATTTCGAAAGCAAATCGCTTACGCTTTTCTGGGTCGTAACTCCAGCTCCGACTTCCAGCTGCAGTTCATGTGCAAGCCATCAAGATTATTCAGTTCTGTAGAAACGAAACTTTTTTTTAATATTAGTACCTGCATCTTGCATCACATCATGAATTCTCCCAAGAACAATTTTACATTTGTTCAGTATTTTCAGAAACGTTGTACTTAGTACTCACCAGTATGGCGCTCCGTTGCAGGTTCTGCTCTGCGCACAACCCAAAATGATGTCTCTGAAATTGGTCATCAACTGTATGACATATCAGAAATAAAAGAGACACTGTCGATGTGTTGTCAGACCATGCATCTGTGGTGAAATACAGTTTCTATGATTTAATCAAGTTAGAGACGATGGACAATATTTTTTCATCAACTGAAGAGTATATGTTTTCACAGATCTTGTCTCTATAAAAGTTCTTTTTTTTAATTCATATCGTGAAGATGTTGCTTCATAAGACGTTCAAAACCAGAGTCTTCCCCATTACTGAAAGATCCGGAGTTTAAAACAATCATTTCGGTAAATTTAGCATCCAGTAAATTTGTTTAATCTTCATTTTTGTCCCATGATTTATTTTTTACTTAAAACAGATCACTGACGTCTGCTGTTTGCGTACTTCTGGACTTGTTGAAGTTGCCTGTGACTGCACGACCTTTTTCTTTTACACAACTTTCTTTTGTTTATCTTAACTCTTTAAACTCATTAGGATGCATAGATTTTAAATTGTAACGTGATAATGTTATTCCTCTACCTTTAAGAGAATAGTTATTATTACAGGCGTTACATTTCGTCATATCGTTAGGAACGTTTTCAAAATACTTCTACACTGTGCTTGTTTGAGGAGCCATGATATTTGTGATATTGAAAATATTTATTTAAGCAGTTTGATCAGCAATGCACCATCGATGGTTTGACAATAATAGTAAATAAAGCAAGTAGGCACTTCAACAAGTTGCACAAAATACTAGGATACTGTCACTAAATCATAATGCTCTAAGAAAAGAAAAGCACGTACTAGACCACGCAACATCAGTTCACACTGCTTATGATGACAATTATGTTTGAATATTAAATCAACATAGAGTAATCAGTAACTAGCACTGTAAAAATAGGTTAACAATAGGACTATTAAATTAATAGTATAGCAAGTAAATCAAATAATTATTTACTTCATTACACAACTTATCATCTGTTTTTAATCAACAAACGATCAATGGATAAGCGCATTCAGACTACTTGAACGACACTGTGTGCTCGGAGGGCTGCTGTAATAAGGAACAACTCACTCTCAGAGAGCATTGCATGGTCACTCTTGTTGAGCCCAGTATGTCTTTTGCAAAAGACACATACACATCCACAGATGTGTTTATCTGCACCATCTCTATTCCATACCATCGCGAAAAGTTAAACCAAATGACTTTATCACCGTAGTAGCTATAGTTATCTCTGTAGCAATAGTTATTATTACTGTGGTAACAGTAATTGTTACTGAAGTAATAGTAATTATTCTATTATATTACTGTATGAACATAAATCTAATATATGTATACTCTAAATCAAAACAGTTATACTGGCCATGATGCTATTAATAATCAAGGAAAATATTGAAATCAGTAATAAAAATAATGATTATATCATGGATGAAAATATTAATGAAAAGTGAAATTATTCTCGATAATTTTAAGTTATCTCCTCATTTCTAGATCAAACATTCTTTTGAATTTTGTTACATATACGAGATTTGTACACAATAGTGGACAAGTGCATCAGCAATAACTCTTTCATTCCTTTGATTTCTTCATTAGGTCTTCTGAACACAAGAAGTTCAATGGCCTTCCGCTGGTTAACGACTTGATGAACAATTTAATGGGTAACTTGATAAATAATTTTATAAACAATTTGAAGAACAATTTTATGATCAATTAGATAGTTGTTTTGATAAGCAATTTGATAACAAATTTTATGAACAACATAATGGAAAACTTGATGAAAAACTCCATGAACAGTTTGATTTACAATTTCATCTCTCTCACTTCATCTCCTTCACTTCATCTCCCTCACTTCATCTCCCTTACTTCATCTCCCTCACTTCATCTCCCTCACTTCATCTCCCTCACTTCATCTCCCTCACTTCATCTCCCTCACTTCATCTTCCTCACTTCATCTCTCACACTTCATCTCTCTCACTTCATCTCCCTC
>VCRD01000332.1:149283-167742 GCA_006783055.1 Trinorchestia longiramus | reverse complement strand
CATCTCCCTCACTTCATCTCCCTCACTTCATCTCCCTCACTTCATCTCCCTCACTTCATCTCCCTCACTTCATCTCTCTCACTTCATCTCCCTCACTTCATCTCCCTCACTTCATCTCCCTCACTTCATCTCCACCTGCTAGTAGTAGCTGCTCATTTCAGGGGCAGTTCTCGCTTGGGATTTACTGCCAGGGATGCCAGTGGGGAGGATGGAGTCCTGTTTGGAAGTCCCATGGCAGGGTTGGAGGGCAGCCTCCAGCTGTTGCACGCTAAGGTGCTCCTCCACTCTCAAATCTACTCACAGTTTTTAGGAAAGAACAGTGTACGTGTGAAAAACTAATACCTTTCCTAAAAAGATGAATAAAAAATAGTCATAAGCTTCCTTTGAGCATCCCCTCAGCGTTACGAAAGTCCTTCAGAGGCTTTCTCGAACCATTTCATACATTTTCTTCGCTGAAAATACGCACTCGGCAAGAGAAAGAAAGACGCCAGTTTTTCTCAAATTACACAAACCAACAAATTTTCCAATTGTTCTTCTGACCTAAGACTAAAAGGCTTGCGGTTTTATGTTTATGTTTTAGAATAGAATAGAATAAGGCAATAGGAACGAGCCGTTTGGCCCATTCTTGGTTCAATACCGAAGTCCCAGGCCATCTAAAGTAAATCCATCAGTCATGCACGTACACCTCAACCATGTAAGTCAATTTAGTCATGTGCACACATATCACTCACGCACAGGCGTTTATGTCACAAGCATTTATCTCAGCCATACATTAGCCTTAAGGAGTTAGGGACATAGAGTTAGTAGGATGTAATACTGGGGGGTTCGTAATCAAAAATTTATCGAGACGATTTTTGAATGTGTTTACAGTGCCAGCAAAAACTATGTTTTCTGGCAGCTGGTTCCAAGTTGCAGCAATTTTAACGGGAAAGAAGTTCATAGCTTGAGATGTCTTGAAGTTTCTCAGTGATGGCTTTTGACCGTTATTTCTGGTTCGTACGTTAACGTCTCTTTCGAAAAGCCTTTCCAGTGTAACATTGTTAAGGCCATTAAGATACTTAAAGATCTCAATAAGTTGTCCTCGTAGTCTTCTTTGTTCTAGGGATATAAGTTCAAGGCGTTGAAGACGTCTTCCGTAGCTGAGATTGCGGAGTTCTGGAATCATCTTCGTTGCTTTCCGTTGTATTTTTTCCATTTTATCAATATCTTTTCATAAGGTAGGAGACCAGAGTTGCACTGCATATTCTAAATGAGGCCGGAATAGCGCTTTATAGAGCGGTAATATTATGTTCTCTGACTTGTATTCAAAGTTTCGTGCAATGAAACCAAGAATCCTGCTCGCATTTTTGAGGCTTTTTGAGATTTTGAGTGACAATGACATCTAGATCTCTTTGTTGCTGGACTGTTTCAATAGGTATGTTATACATCGTGTGTTGGAAATGCCGGTTATTTGCACCAACGTGCGTTACTGAACATTTTTCAATGTTGAAGCTCATTTGCCAGGTTTCAGTCCATTGTAGAAGACGGTTGAGGTCTGATTGGATATTCGCTCTGTCCCTTTCGGTGAATGCTCGGTGACAGAGTTTCGTGTCATTGGCGAATTTGTTGATTTTACTGATGATTCCGACATCAAGATCATTGATGTAGATGATGAAGAGGAGCAGGCCTAAAACGCTCCCTTGAGGGACTCCTGATGTTACAAGCGCTGAATCACTTGTTTCATCGTGAATCACTACGCTTTGAGTGCGACCTGTGAGCCAGTTTCGTTTTGCTGTCATATTTGAGCATGCAGCGGATCCATTCAATAAAAGGTGATGTTACATTTGTCAATTCAAAATATTTTCCCTAATATGTTAAGATTTTGTAATAAGACTTCACTATCCTTACAATGTATATTACTTATATATTGTAAGATAACAAAGCCATGGTGCAAGGCGGAAAAACCTCAATTGCTAGATGATATGAGTGGCATGTTTGAGATCAGCACTTAAAAAATACCTAATAACATTCACAAAACCAAAGTCAGGCACAGTGTTGTGCCTAGCGTCGTCATGCTTGGAACGTAGGTGCAGACATTACATTACTTTCATTTTCATCTGATCATACAAATTTTAACGAAACACGAAATAAAAGACTACCGCCAAATATCACTACTCGACATCCACGGAAAACTTCTAGACAAAATCCTCACCTACAGACTCACGGACCATCTCACTATACACAACATATACAACAAATGACAACACGGCTTCCGACACAGAAGAGGAACACACACTGCCCTTGCCACTCTACATGAGACGCTGCACATCCACCTAAACCAACAAAATAAAATAGACGTCATCCTACGAGATGTATCCAAAGCATTCGATAAAGTCTAGCACACAGGCTTAAAATTCAAATTATTGCAACTAAACATTGATCCACTGTTCACAAAAATTCTTACAAACTTCCTTTCAGATCACACTGCTGCAATCAGGATCGCAAACCACACAGAACAATCCTTCCCCATAAACTCAGGGGTGCCACATGGGGCAGTTATCTCCCCAGCACTGTACAATTTTTACACCCACGACCTCCCCTCATCCACACCAAACATCGATTATATTGCATTCGCAGACGATATAACACAAATCCCATTTGGCTCCCACTCTCATAACATGGCTGCGCGTTTGACAACAAGGGCAGTAGCCCAGATCAATGCCTATGAAAGGAAATGGAAGATTCAAACAAACGCAAACAAATTCAAACTTATAGCCATCAGCCACCACAAGAAACACGAAGTGCGCGTAGACGGCACCACCCTCCCGCACGATAAATCAGGCAAAGTTTTAGGTCTCCACCTCGGCAGCCAGGGATACGCCTCACACATCACACAGAGGAAAACAATAGCACAAAACAACCTCTCTCGTCTATACCGTTTCGAACACATGCACCCGGACACAAAACGGAAGTTTTATCTAGCCTATGTACGATCAGCCCTCATCTACCCAGCCATCCCACTCCACAAATTATCGCCATCCTCCATCTCAAAACTACCACGTGCACAAAACAAAGCAACACGATTCATCACAAACGCAGAATGGCACGACTTCAACACATCAGCCCAATTGCACCGCCAAACCAAACTAACACCCCTCAACACTCTCTTACACGAACGCGCAAAGAGAATCTGGACCAACATTGAAAACATGCACCCACAACTATACCTACACCTCACATTCCCACACGAAACTAGACAAATACCACACAGAGCTTTTCCAAGCTCGAAAACAAAAATACTCGGCCCCCCTCAAGTACCCAAACACACATGACACGCCAAACCGCCGCATCTAGCATCAATACCCCTCTAGGGTAACAAAACAAAACAAACGTCAACTAGACGTAAGCCCAATCGGCTACAACCACAGTCTGAATTGCACGACTACCCAACTACACTTGAACGCTCAGCCCCAACCAGAGCCATGCCCCTTCACCACCAACCCCTATTATCAATGAAAAAAGCAACACTTAACTCCTTATAGAGACCACCTACAAGAGCAAATCCCTGGGACAGACCCCCACCCCTCAAAACATGTGCGCAGAGCGCTCATTTCTATTCCCCTCCTAGTATCCCTCTCCGTTTCACCTCTATACTTAGGTACACCTTGTGCCAAACTCTCCCTCAAATCTTTCCTACTGGTACCGACCAACCAGTTTATCACTCTGCACCAAGCGCTTTCAAAGTTGACATCTCTCCCGAACGTTCTCAAAGTCAACAACCATACCAAGAACTCTCCTCAGCTGAAGAACTTAATTCGCAGCCAGCGGCAGCGAACGGAGAAGAAACCAGCCATGCTATCTGCAGATAGGATGAGCGCGAATAACCTGCTCAGAGCCAAGAACTCTACGCGCTCCAACTCTGTACGTTCTAGCGCGCTCTACCGGCAAGATGTCAGTACGCCAATACTCGATGTCCAAACTTGGACAAGAGCGGCAGAAAAAAGAATCAGCTTATAGAATATTCAAATGTCTAAGAACAAACTATTAAACTCATCTTGTTTTTAATTGCCTGTCCTCCCATTGGGTTTCTCGACGGTCCCTTACTCCCTCAAGCACTCACTCCGTGACAGACAATAGACAAAGATATTCAATACCTTCTCGGAGATAAGAGATATCTGAGGGTTGGGACTGAGGAGTGATTAGAGATCACTATAACCCACTTTGTATCTAGTACGAAGCATTCAATTTTTATCAACATATTTTCCAATATGTACAACATTTTTTCTTCGTATGTTCGTCCTATTCACATTCTATAGATGCTGAGATTCCCTCCTATGGGTAAAATAATTGAAGTAAAATTTCGCTGATTTCTGGTTTGAAGTACAAATTTCCATAGGTGTTTTTGTGTTTCCAAGTTCCTTACTTACTCATTTTTGTTCCAAGACTTTTCAGTATACGAGTTTTCATTTTCATACCATCATTGATATTTTCTACTTCGCCTTCCTAGATGTTCAATGCATTCTCATGAAATGGTGTGTAAAACAGAATATCAGTTGCTGAATGTTTAGATTAAGAGCAACATTAGATCTAATCAGTAAACAACATTAGATCTGATTTCCCTTGAGTTTTCAGAATTAGCCTAGCATTGTAGGAAGGTGAGCATATAAAATTAGACATAGATACCTCATAAAGTTTTTATTGACCTCACTGATGACTCAAGCATTAGTTTTTCTATGACAAGTTTTTGTTTCCCTATTAGGTGCTTGAATAAAAAAATCTTATTTTTAATATCATCGGTGTACTAAAGTAATTTTCAACCTTAGAACGACAACGTCATGTTAATCCAGACCAAATTACTTCAGTAAATTACTCGGCACTTTCCCAAAGGGATTACTAAAAAGATTTACGTTATGTCAGGTTAGGCCTCTGACTTTTAGCATGAAATGATAAGAATATTTTTTCAAGTTACCTGAAGGAAATGCTAGAATTTCAAGCAACCTGATGTTAAGCAAGTTTAACTTTTTTCAGCTAATACAAGGGTTTTTTGGGGTCCGCTTGTATACTCATCATGTGAAACGAGTTCAGTATACATTTACTCGACCAATGAGTTATCATAATTATTTATACTAGCGACCAACAATTACGGACAAACGGAAACCATTGATGCAACATGTTTTCTAGTCTAACACGAGTTAGTACATGAATCATGTTTGCAGAAAAATATGATTGAAATTAATTTTTTTTAGAATTTTTAATAATGAAACGTTGAGAATATAATTTCAACAATTTTTCCATTTCCGTTACTTCTTCGGTGCATTTCTATTTGACAATTGAAATGGAACTACTGGAGCTCTTCACATACACAAATATTGCGTAGTAGAAAAACAACTACTCAGAATTTACAGAAGTTTTCCAAAATCTTCGTTTGCTGAATAACACAGGTAAGATTTTTACAGGATTCTTCCAGGATCTTTGCTCTCAAAAAACCTGATAAATATCCAATGTTTTCGATGCAGAAAGAATGGTATTCTATGGAAAGTATTAGTGCATTTTTAACTCACGAGAAGCAAATTCTGTGAATATATAGTATATTACAATTCAAGAAAATGCACTTTCTTCATTTTTCGAATAGAACACAATTATAAACTTCCAACTGATGACTCAAAATTCAATGAAATTTGGCAAATGTAAGAACCTAAATTTCTATGTTACGTAAAAAAGGCATCGGATTTTAAAGGAATTGTTCAAACTTTTCATGTAAAAAAAACGGAATGATAGTGAACTTTCCACGATCTCAACTTCAATTTTGTTATACTAATAAAAAACGAGTAATGTGAAGCATATTACAAGTTTGATACGAGTATTTCCACAAAACAAAAGATAAGTTAAAGAAAATCGGTTATCATGTCACTCAAACTTCAAACAAAACACGTATGATGTATTTTACATGTATATCCGATGATTTGAAGTTTAACCAAATTTTACCGACGTTGATATTAATATTCATGAGGAGGTTACGAAAACGTCAAGTTTTGTAGTAGATGACAAATGCTTGTTCGCAATGAAATAAGCGCCAAAAAGTTTTTCTGATTCTTAATTAATAAGGTATATTGACTGAACATCATTTTTGTAGGATTTTAATTGAACACAAGCCATTTACAGTACAGAAAAAATAGAGTGAAAGATAATTATTGTCGCTAATTTACGCGAACAGAACGCGAGGGCACATCCTGGTGACAGGACTGGCATCTCCCAGCCATGATGTACAAAACGAGAAGGTACATCCTAGTGACAGGACTGGCATCTCCCAGCCATGATGTACAAAACGAGAAGGTACATCCTAGTGACAGGACTGGCATCTCCCAGCCATGATGTACAAAACGAGAAGGTACATCTTAGTGACAGGACTGGCATCTCCCAGCCATGATGTACAAAACGAGAAGGTACATCCTAGTGACAGGACTGGCATCTCCCAGCCATGATGCACCACAGGGTTGAGGCCGACGCCGCTGGCAGCTCTAATGCCAACAGATGTTGCAATGTTTCAATAATCTTTATTGATGGCTCCGAGCAGCTCCAGTTGAGACCGAAGCGCGGATGATAGATTGTGCCATTCATTTACGTCTCAAAAGAAGAGCCACTACGCAATGATGCGTTTGGAGAGCCTCGAAACTGGACTTTGGCAAAGGCTCCTACAATGAGAATCTGAAAATTTACCTCTGAATCCATCACATACATTACTGAAAAGGTTCATGAAAGATGATTTAGAAATTCCAGCCCTTTTTCCACTCCCTTGTGGGGTTCCTTTTCCCCATCTGGCCGTCAGGGTTCTACAGCTTCCCACATCCCGTAACTGTGATCTCCAGTAAAGTTGGACCTTGATGTGTCGTTCGTATGGGTCATGAAATAGATTTACTCTGATTTATAAGTTCTTTGCTGACTACTACAACGTTAAACGCACGACGTAAATATTTACGTGGGGTTAATTCTTGCTGCAAAATATGTTCTGGTGCCCAGATGCTGTCAGAAAGTATAATAGTTAAAAAGACACGACAGACTTGAGTTGATCGTTATTCATACACTCGATAACAATTTCAATCCAATTTATGAAGCATCAACAACAAGAACTTGAGGAGGGGATTTAAGCGATTGGACGTTCTGATCGATGTTTGTCTTTTGCGTCGTCAAGCCGTGCTGTAAACTCTTCTGCTGGCTCTATTGAGTCTTAGCTCGTGCGTTACTACTGTGTGTATTACTCTGTGCGTTACTCTGTGTGCGTTACTCTGTGTGCGTTACGACTGTGAATGTTACAACTCTGTGTGCGTTACAACTCTGTGTGTGTGCTGCTCACTCAAAACAATGAACAAAGTGCTATTAGAGATCAATAATGACGCTGGGATACTGTTATTATGATACAATACATTCATACCAATTCATTGTAGTATATATATTTGATCGACGATAGCTGGATGGATTTCATCGCTTGACGTTGCTGAGGAGATTTGAACCATTCCAATTTTTCTTTTGATAAATCAGTTCAGGCTCAATGAGACGGAATCTACGCCAACGTTAAATTGAATCGTATCAAATCATTTGAAATAGATTCATCTAGCACTTCTCATCATGTTTTCTTGGTTTGAAAGCCCCCTGAATTTCTTCAAATATCTCGCTAGCACGTCCACCAGTCCTCGTCACAGTCTATCGTTGTTTCTGCCAGTAATTATCACCCGTAGCGACTGCAAGTCCTCCGTAATGAGACTTATCACTCGCTAAGGAGCTTACAGTTCACTGATTTGTTCTTCTTCTCATTGCCAAGCTCTGGCTGCCCGTTCAATTGATTGGCGGAAGCGGAGAAATGATCACGTGGATGCTACTAACTTTGCATGGCCAAGTAATGATCGTCTACTTTCGTAATAAGCTACGTGAGGCAAGCAGATGATCACCTACAGATAAAGTAGACTTGCTGAGGCAGACAATGATCTTCTCCTTTCACAACAAAGTTGCTTAAGAATAGAATAGAATAAGGCAATAGGAACGAGCCGTTTGGCCCATTCTTAGTTCAATACCCAAGTCCCATGCCGTAGAACCGAAGTCCCATGCCGTAATACCGAAGTCCCATGCCGTAATACCGAACTCCCATGCCGTTTGATTGTTTAAGCAAATATTTGATCGTCTGCTTAGCTTGGAAATGTGAAACTTTAACCTACAACCTCAGGAGTAGATATCTCTTAAATAACCATTCATAACTTGCATTGTAACGATTTATTTAACCTCATACGTCCACAAATTTTCGAAAGCTCTGAAACACGTTCACTCTCTTTCAAGCATTGCTAATAAGACAAGAAAATTCGACTGATGAATTGTGCTCAGGTGGCAACAGGAGCTGACTGAAGGGTTGTGCTCAGATGGCAACAGGAGCTGACTGAAGGGTTGTGCTCAGATGGCAACAGGAGCTGACTGAAGGGTTGTGCTCAGATGGCAACAGGAGCTGACTGAAGGGTTGTGCTCAGATGGCAACAGGAGCTGACTGAAGGGTTGTGCTCAGATGGCAACAGGAGCTGACTGAAGGGACGCTTGTCAGTCGCATTTCAAAGTCATCAAATTATTTGACTTGTAAAAGCACATAATTATAAATTCCTTCTGTCTCCAAAGTCGTTGAACTAGAATGAAACTTTGATGAATCATAAATTTAAATTTGACTTCTAAGTTCTGGAATTAAAACTTCAACGAATTTTGAAAGTATATTATTTCTTAATACCCTGAGGTAAAAAATTAAGTTTTTATGCGAGAGATTTTTGTACATTTGTTGTGATAGTGGTAAGGTGATGGTTATTTTGTGTAGTGACAGTGTATGTAAGAACATGTTAGTTATGTTGTAGAGTTCTGTGTTGTGGAGTTTTGTGCCGAGTTCTGTCTTCATCTTTCGATTGTGTGGCAACCTAAAGAAAGCCGCATAACTATTCTAATAAATTATGAGCCTTAAAAACTGAACCATTATTTTGTATCATATACATATTTCAATACTCATTACCCGAGTTTTCAATCTTTTAATGAATTAAATTGTTTTGTTCGGACTGCTGGTTATAATTAATTAAATTAATGGGGAAAATTTCGAATCTTATCCGCTATAATCAACATTTTTCCTCTCAAAAACAAGTCAGGCAAGATGATTTTTTTAAACCTCTGACATCATTTTAGTAAAAATGAGGCTCTTCCTCATTAATTGTTTATGAAAGTGAAGGATGTATTGCATAAGAGCAGACTTGTATTGCGCGCAGTGAGTGTGTACACAACGCTCTCGGACGAGTGGAAAGTGAACATACATAATGAACATACGTAGTGAACATACATATTAAAAATTCATATTGAATATAGATTATGAGCACACATCATGAACACACATCATGAACAAGCATTACCTGAACGTAAGAATGAGCCAAGACTCGTACGGAAGAAGGATTTGCCTGACGGTGAAAGTGGTAGGGAAGGTCATCTTATTCAGGGACATTATCTTAGATCTAACATGTACCATTGATTACACTTGCATGTTAACATATAATTCACTTAATTCATGCATGGTCTATTGGTTTCCTAAATGAAAACTTGATCGAAACTCTAGAGCTTTGAAAACATGGCATTTATCCTTTCTGCTTTGATATGAGATTTAATTTTAAAATAAACATCATACTAGAAAAACTGACAAAAGTTTAATGAATCTTAAACTTGGAATGCATGCTTCAAGTCTTCTATTGTAGAGAACAAAAACTTCCACTCAAAATTGCGTCACATTTACATTTTTTGCTCAGACATGGGAGAAATTTTTGTCACTTCATTTGTTATTGTAAATAACAATCAGAACATTTTGCATGCAAAATGCAGCTGATGACACTAGCTAACGTTCGCCAGTCTATCTGTTGTATTTATTATTGTAATTTTCAAACCACGGTCCCATATCACCACACCAACAAATTATAGTTACGATCTTAGCGTACTCTTGCGGTCATGGTAGTCGTTCTATGAGAGGAAAGCACTAGTGTACTTGTTGAGATAGTCGTGTACAACTTGCCAAGATAGTTGTAGAAAACTTGCAGTCATAGTCGTACGCAACTTGCCGGGATTGTCGTATAAAACTTGCTGTCATAGTCGTATACAACTTGCTGGGATAGTCGTATAACACTTGCGTTCATAGTCGTATACAACTTGCTGGGATAGTCGTATAACACTTGCGTTCATAGTCGTATACAACTTGCTGGGATAGTCGTATAACACTTGCGTTCATAGTCGTATACAACTTGCTGGGATAGTCGTATAACACTTGCGTTCATAGTCGTATACAACTAACGGAAGAAAAGACTCGTCATAGAAAGAGGGGTTGACTACATAAACACACGTCACGTTCCCTGAACGCATCCATCTAATGAAATCATCTCACAACTATCACTGGCCTTACATAGCTATCATCTCACAACTATCACTATGCTTACATAACTATTACAGGACACACAACTTTCGTCTCACAACTATCACTAGGCTTACATAACTATTACAGGACACACAACTTTCGTCTCACAACTATCACTAGGCTTACATAACTATTACAGGACACACAACTATTGTCTCACAAGTATCACTGGACAGAGTTGCAGAGGTTTAGGTGACAGAGTAACCAGCAAAGACTGAGCTGCACACTACGAGTCTTATGACCATTTAGCGGAGCAAATACTCGTGTTTTCGCAAGTAAAAATTTCATATATACGAATAGGTTCAATAGAAAAGCTGAATTTTCTATTAAAGGTTTTTTCTCACAAACGCTGCTTGACTCTACCTATTAAAATTTAGAACTCAGGATCTCTTGTACTTAGTTTATTTCAAAAACGTAGAATATTTTTTGGTTCAATAGAAACCTTGAAACACTACATATATTCATTTATATGTGTGTGTATTTGTATGCATATAATGTGCGTGAAAAAGAACAGAATTCATATCATCATAATTGTTCCAAAAAAGGATAAATGTTGAGCAATCAATCTCCTATGAACAACATTCATTGAAGCCTTCACAGCCTGTTAGTCTGAAGCAAGCCTCAAGATCGTCCAAGCCTAACAAGACCAGCAAAAGCACATTTTTACGTCGTGAACTCGCTCACCTCGGCCTGCTTCTGACAAAGAAGTGGTCTTCATGAGCAATGACTGAGGTGCCCTCGGACAACTTCAGCAGTTTTAGGAGCGCCCTTCATTTAATTGGATCTGTTCGGCGGACGGGAAGGAGAGGAGCAACTCCGGCGATTGGCCCCAAGGGACTCGAACTTTGGAACGAAGTTAAGAATAAGAAACTCAGGTCTGAGAGCCTGCCTAATGGAAAGACTGGCTCCTACCGACCAGGCGAGACCTCCGTCTGCACGGACGCATGCTCGACAGCACGGCGATCAAGAGACAGAAGTTCCATTTATTGCTGATTTTAACCAGAATGAATGCACAAACACGAAAAAACTGGGTAGTTGTGATTGCAGCTAGTCATTTTCTGACCATACTAGAAGAAAAAGCATTGCTTACTTGAAATTAAATATCCATTGAACATCATTTTTGGAGTAGCCAAAGAGACGGAGTAGCGGGTACTGAAAAAATGGTGCAAATGATGGACCTATGAGACTGGGACAGCAACCGAGAGACATACTATGCATGTGCGTTGAGCTTGACAGCTGTGCTTACGCTGCAAACAATCGGTCGTTCGATAAGCAAACTGTTCATTTCAAAAACCTTCACTGTACTACATCATATGTCACGTATGCTGCTGTACGGTTAAAATAAAACCCGATTTGATTAATACAAACTAATATCTTTCCCTGCATTAAAATTCAGCACAGACTTGAAGTAGAACCGAAATTAAATTAACTACACCATTCTCTCAAAGTTCTGGAGTTTCTGTACCTCGTCTCTAGTTTTTATTCCCCAAGTCCCCAGCTCGCGCTCTCGTGCTTTGTAATTTGCCTTGTGATAACGAGCATAGCATACCTTTCCTCAAGATTGCATCATATTTGTGTCCTTGAATGTAATGTAATTCTTGTTTCGAGCTGGTAAGTAGCTCGAGTGGCTTTGAAGTGGAGGTTCAAAGAACGCTCCCCCAAGCTCTTGCTTCCTCAGACTCTTCCTCTGTGTCACACTTGCACTCGCCAGTGACTTAATCTTGCAGCACGGCACGAAAAAACTCTTCGTGAAGAGCAAATGTCAACTCTGATCGGATATTTTCTGATCAGGTAACCAATACCTGATCAGCTAAACAATACATCATCATTTAATCATTACCTAATCAGCTGAACAGTACATTTTCAGGTAACCAATACCTAACCAGCTAAACAATACATCATCAGGTAAACAATACATCACCAGGTGAACAACGCCTTATCAAGTAATTATTATGCCTACGTAATATCTACCGTGTGAGGACCACTAGATGAAAAACAAATGCCACTTGGATGGAGGTGCACAGAAGTCTAAGAGGTCATGACTGTGAGACTCTGCAGGCACAAGCTGCTAGACTTCAGAGTCACCGCAGAGTTTCCATTTGCTAATTAGAGCGCTGTACCTGTGAAACTCTAGTAAAAATTCGGGCAATTACAGAGCTAATTGCTTTCAAATTTCTGCATCAATTCCGGGTAACCGCAACTCGACTAAGAAGTAGTAATGGTAGGAAAAATGTAAATAATTTTGTCGTGAAATTACCTGTAGTTGGAAGTGAATAGTTTTTGTGACTTAAATAAACCCAGGCGATATTAATAGTGGCAATATAATTCATACTACCATACAGTGATTCAGTAGATGAAGAACATCAATACGTGTGTATATTGTTCATCAATATAATATGCCTCAATAGATGTGTGTATTAGAAGGAATGAAGCAACATGATTCATAACGAACATACAGAGACCGCACACTGATCTTCATTTCTAATTGACACTCACTTGACTGACACGCTGCTGAGACTTCAGTCAGGGCTGACGCTTGCTGACGCTTGCTGACGCTTGCTAATGAGGCTTTTCTGACGCTGGTCTCACTGGGACGAGCCCTGTGGTGCACCGTCTCATGGGGACGAGCCCTGTTGTGCACCGTCTCATGGGGACGAGCCCTGTTGTGCACCGTCTCATGGGGACGAGCCCTGTTGTGCACCGTCTCATGGGGATGAGCCCTGTTGTGCACCGTCTCGAAAGCTTCACTGAACTCGAAATAACGCATTTGGTGTTCCTATTTTTCTAGTAGTTCTATGACTAACATTCTTTCCATCTGTACTGACTAATATTTGAGAAAAGCAATGTGCAAAATGATATCATTACATCAATATAATCAAGCAATGTTTCATTTAGTTTATGATCTTATCAGTTTCTTAATCAACCCGTAATCGAAAATGGAGGCCAGTGTTTAGGCGAATTACTTGACATAACTCAATCCCTAAAGTTATTTACACATAAAATTTCCAAGTCTTCAATTCATGAGATTCTGGCGGTGAGAAATAAGCACAATAGAAGATAACACAATAGGGTGCAGGGCAAAATACAGTCAAACTTCACACTAAAAACCAAGGCTGCTGTGAATTATATTTGATTTAAGGGAAATTACAAAGCTTTGTATTAGTGTTGAAATTATGCAAGGACTGCATGCAGGACTGAACCATTCTAATAATCTCGCAACATTGACACTGTTTACTGCGTAAATAATAACAGTATAAGTATCAAGTAATATTTTCAGCATATTATGTACAATCCGTGTTAATGACAGAACACTATTTTAAAATAGCTATTCCAGAGTGGGAAGAGTTCAGTTTCACGATAGTAGAGGGCGGTAAATTATTGGGTCAGCCTCAACGCTGCAGTGTAGCACGCAGCTGCAGTGTAACATGTGTATTGTAGCACGCAGCTGCAGTGTAACATGTGTACTGTAACACGCAGCTGCAGTGTAATATGTGTACTGTAACACGCAGCTGCAGTGTAACATGTGTACTGTAACACGCAGCTGCAGTGTAACATGTGTACTGTAACACGCAGCTGCAGTGTAACATGTGTATTGTAACAGGCAGCTGCAGTGTAACATGTGTATTGTAACACGCAGCTGCAGTGTAACATGTGTATTGTAACAGGCAGCTGCAGTGTAACATGTGTACTGTAACACGCAGCTGCAGTGTAACATGTGTATCGTAACACGCAGCTGCAGTGTAACATGTGTATTGTAACACGCAGCTGCAGTGTAACATGTGTACTGTAACACGCAGCTGCAGTGTAACATGTGTACTGTAACACGCAGCTGCAGTGTAACATGTGTATTGTAACATGCAGCTGCAGTGTAACATGTGTATCGTAACACGCAGCTGCAGTGTAACATGTGTATTGTAACACGCAGCTGTAGTGTAACATGTGTACTGTAACACGCAGCTGCAGTGTAACATGTGTACTGTAACACGCAGCTGCAGTGTAACATGTGTATTGTAACAGGCAGCTGCAGTGTAACATGTGTACTGTAACACGCAGCTGCAGTGTAACATGTGTATCGTAACACGCAGCTGCAGTGTAACATGTGTATTGTAACACGCAGCTGCAGTGTAACATGTGTATTGTAACACGCAGCTGCAGTGTAACATGTGTACTGTAACACGCAGCTGCAGTGTAACATGTGTATTGTAACACGCAGCTGTAGTGTAACATGTGTATTGTAACACGCAGCTGCAGTGTAACATGTGTACTGTAACACGCAGCTGCAGTGTAACATGTGTATTGTAACAGGCAGCTGCAGTGTAACATGTGTACTGTAACACGCAGCTGCAGTGTAACATGTGTATCGTAACACGCAGCTGCAGTGTAACATGTGTATTGTAACACGCAGCTGCAGTGTAACATGTGTATTGTAACACGCAGCTGCAGTGTAACATGTGTACTGTAACACGCAGCTGCAGTGTAACATGTGTACTGTAACACGCAGCTGCAGTGTAACATGAGTACTGTAACACGCAGCTGCAGTGTAACATGTGTATCGTAACACGCAGCTGCTGACGTAAGGGAGCTATCATGTGTGTCCTCCACCACCGTTCTCAACACCACTTCTAAAGATTCCAGAATTAAAACTGGTAAGAATTACTGTATCTAATTAAGTAATATTCAAGTCCTGGCTCCTCCGCGTGTTCACCTGCAGTGTTCAGTAAATGTTCCCACGCGTGTTCACCTGCAGTGTTCTGTAAATGTTCCCACGCGTGTTCACCTGCAGTGTTCTGTAAATGTTTCCCCACGTGCTCATTTGGCTCGTTCTGTAAATGTTCCTTATGAGTTCACCTGTTTTGTTCTGTACAGGGTGTCCCAAAAAAAACGATACCCAATTTTCAAGGGCGGAAATTCCAAAACAATTAAATTAGAAAAAAATTGGGAAGTCACATTTTGTTTCCTAACATTTGTTCCATCTCTTTACAAAATTTCAGAAGAATTGATTGAACGGTTTTCTTTAAGCAGTATTTTTAGGGACCGATACTGAAAACCTGTTTGCACACTTTTGCAAAACTTCTAATTTTATGATATTAAAACCAAGTTTTTAATAACTTTCAACCGTTTATTAAATGGAAAATGCCACTTAAATAAAAAACAATCGAAATGATCTTATTGTTCGTTTCCTTCGGTGTGTCCTCCGTTTCTCTCAGTACACAGTTGCATTTGCCTCCTCATTCCCGCCATCACTCGTCTAACGAGAGCATCATCTCCTTGCAGCAAATTGGCCTCATTTTCAATTCTTTGCTTTCCGCACATGCATCTTGTAAGGATGCCACTTCAAATTCAAAGTTATGATTCTGTTGAAAATAGATTTAGTAACATCTAATCCACTTTTTCTAGCAGAGACTTGCGGATTTTCTGTAAGGGCTCCTTGAACAATTCGAACATTTTCTTCTGATCGCCTCGTTCTTTTCCGTCCTGATCGACCTTTGTTGAGATCCAGGCTTGTTTCTTCGGTTTTGTACCTAGTAACATTCCTCCAAATAATCATTTTTGTTGGAGACTGTCTTTCAGGAAAATGCTCTTGAAATGATTGAATGACCTGTTGGAAAATTTTCGCTTGAAAATACTTCTCAACGATGAATGTTCTTTGTTCTTTTGTGAGTTGCATAGTGGGAAGGCTCTTTGATCGGTAAAAATCTTCAATAGTTTAAGATCACGCTTTCGTATTCATACGTAATTCAACTTACAAGTTGACGCTGTATCAATGATACCAAAGCATAAGAAAACAAAATGTGACTTTCCAATTTTTTGTAAGTTGAATAGTTTCTGTATTACTGCCCTTGAAAATTGGGTATCTTTTTTTTGAGACACCCTGTACATGTTCCTCCACTTATGCGATGGTTAGACTACCGCGTTCAACGTCCCTTAGTATTGTAAAGTACAACTCTGCTAGACATTCGTTTCGAAAAATAAGTCATTATTTGATTAAATTCACATGATGCCTATCAGTTCTACAAGCTACCTCACGCCAAACGTTTGCAGGTAGAACTAGCCTAACCACTTCAGTTCCATAAAGCTGGGTGGTCTCAAAATCTTCTCAGCGATTTTTTATCTTATATCGATATATATTTTATATCGAGTCGAATTTCGATAACTGATGACGGACAAAATTCATCCATACTCCATTAAGCAGCGGCTGTCGTGGTTCTTTCTTCAGAGAAATTGAAAGAATAATAATAGTTTCCCATATTGTATGTGATCTAGGAGAATCCCCAAAATATTAGAAAACTGGAATCATCATGATCGATTGGGTTCAGGTTTAGTAAAATAAAAAGCTTCTGTACGTACCTATCCAACGTAAAACGCTCAGGATGTCATGTCGTAGGGTTTGGTAAGAATTAAGTATTGTGATTAAAAATCACACTTCGTGACCACGGCATACTTGAAGATTTGTCTCGAAAAGCATGTGTCTTAATTAATATTGTGAAGGTTGTTCCCTGAAGCTATGTAGGCCAACTAGTTAGATTACTTTGCAGGCAGTTAGTCGGGGAACTCTAGCCTATTTATAAAACTGGTTAGGTTACTTTTGCAGGCAGGTAGCTGGGGTGGTCTAGACTCAACAAACAGAAAGTAAGAAACAGTTTGTAAAATTAACCTCTCTCTAATTTTATTGGCTTCATTGCTGCCAAGAAAAAAGTGTGCTATGAATTAATTCAATAATTTAGTACTTTTTTCATTCGTGCAATAAAATAAATAAATTTTGCTTAAGACTGTGACTCAGACTACTTTCGTAAAGATTTCAAAACGGTTGAATGTTTTCCACATTCAGAAGTTTCTCGGTCCATAAATACATAGAGTTGAGACAATTCAATTCAACTTTCAAGTCACGTGTAACGGTTCTTATGCACTTAACTCTGTAGTTAACACTTCAAGGTTCAACTTTTTGCTTGAAACAAAAAGAGAATCATTGTGGCAACGGTCACACCTGTAATTTTGGAAACAATTCTCTGGCTTAATTCTACATTGAGTTCAATGAAATTCAGTTCAAATGGCCAAATGATTCAAAGTATGAAATAACCAAGTACTTAAATTTGTTAAAACTACAAACTGGTATCAGAACTAAGTGCCCTACACCAAGGCAGACAAGGAGTCAATGGTCAACAAACGCTGACTCTATGTAGTACCTGAAAGGCATCCCTCGTTGGGTAAAGTTCTGGATAGGAATTTCCAAGAACGAATTGCAGCCAACATACCCAAACTTTGAATGAGATACGCTTAAATATAAGCTGAGCACTCATTACGGCAAATTAATTCACGCATTTTAGGAAGAATGAAGTAGTGTTCTAAACACAAATGAAGACAACCACAATTTTATAATCCAAAAGACAGTAGGAATATACAGGTGATGGACAAAAATATGGAACACCTGAAAAAACGTATTTCCTTGCCTAATATGGTAAAGTAAAACCATTGACATTTAAAACAGCTTGTAGTCTTCTCAGAATGAATAAATACATTGCCTGTATGCTTGTCATGGTAATCTTGTACCATTCTTCCTGCAAAACAGTGGCAAGTTCAAATAACGATGATGGCGGTGGATAATGACCACGCATTTTCTTATTCTATGCTATGTTTATTTGGGGCTTTGAAAACTAGTCCATGTCGTCGACCACTCACTTTCCTTTCCAATGTAGACCAAAGAGATTCAATGATGTTGAGGTCTGGTGACTGTAGTGGCCAAGGGAGATGTTACAAATCTTTCCCGTGTTCAGAAAACCACTCATGGACAATGTGAGCTGTGTGAACAGGAGCTTTGTCGTTTAGTGAGACGCCATCATTATTGGGGAAGAAAGTTTATACCATAGGATGGACTTGGTCGGCAAATGTTCATATAATACTTGGCCGTAATATGCCCCTACAAAGTTATCATGGAAACCCCAGAAACTATGATAATAGACAGTTTTTCTCCATCTCTTTCTGTCTCTCTCTCTCTCTCTCTCTCTCTCTCTCTCTCTCTC
>VCRD01000332.1:103135-142580 GCA_006783055.1 Trinorchestia longiramus | reverse complement strand
GTTGCAGTTGCTGCTGTTGCTGCTGTTGCTGTTACTGCTGCTGCTGCTGCTGCTGTTGCTGTTGCTGCTGCTGCTGCTGCTGTTGCTGCTGCTGCTGCTGCCGAGTTAACTATGAACTAACTACAGTGTCTCGTCACAGCACAGCAGTACTAAATATGTTGCAGTGAGCTGATACAGCGAGTGCTGCATGAGCTACAGTGTGCAGGCCACGTCATGTAGTGAGTGGTGAGTGGTAAGTGGTGGGAGGTGAGTGGTGAGTGGTAAGTGGTGAGTGGTAAGTGGTGGGAGGTGAGTGGTGAGTGGTAAGTGGTGGGAGGTGAGTGGTGAGTGGTGAGAGGTGAGTGGTGAGAGGTGAGGGGGGAGTGAGTGGTGAATGATGATGGGATAGGAGTGAGGATTGAGTGGTATGGGATGAAGGGTGAGTAGTGAGGGGTGAGAGGGGAGTGGCAGCAACACGCAGGCCACTCACCAGTGCGAACGCAACCCTGCATGAAAGGCGAATGGTGAGTGAACTAATACAATCTACAAGCACTGAATAACTTCAACTGATCACCACTACAATAACTCATTTAACGTTTTATTGTAATTGGTTAGTACAATTATATGGAGACCACAACAATTCAGCTATAATTATTAACCATTTTCTAAACTTTAATTAGGTTTTTCATTACAGCACCTATTCTGTCTACGCCTGCTTTATTTGTATTGGTTATTTTCATCTACTTATATAATACACAGTGTATCTCCATATCTCTCTACTTGTGTGTTCCGTCCCATTTTTCCCAGTCCTTAGATATGTCTAATATGAAATTATTATATAAATGAATGTATTAAAGATCTACGACAAATTTTTGTGTTTTAAATGAATATTTTTCATGAATATTTACAGAACTTTCATTCTGTATCTTGTCCCCCGATAACATGGTCGTGCACGAGAAGAAGGCTAATAACTGGGAAAATGGCGTATTTTATAGTAATCCAGCGCCTTTGGTATCCACAACACAATGCTTATAATGTACTCGTATGTACACCCGTTTTTATTTCAGTTCAATAATTTTTCTTCAGTAATAGATAGAAAGAAATGAGACAGACACACACAGATAGAAAGCGAGTTTAATAGAAAGAGAGACAGAGAGGTACACTGTGTATTTTATATGTAGATTCATGGAAAACATTCATTCAAAACTCAATAATTCATCGTAAATCTTTAATGCATTCGTCTTTATAATAATTTCAAATTAGTCCACTCTAATCAAATGTATAACGTAATTTTGTACCTAAATGTCGTTAATTTGATCACTTTCAAACCCTAAAATTTCCATAGGAACTATCTAGTTACATGCATAAAAGACAGAACCATGCCTGCCCGAGACCATCTTGTACACAAGGGTAACACAGCACTCGGGCAGTAAATAAAAGGGTCCTAAGTCCTGACGTGAATTTGAGAGCCTCACGGTTGCATATTCATCTAATGAGTACAATAGCTTATGTTGTCTGAAACTCAGTCAAAAAAATACTTTATTTAGAATCGAAGGAAGTGAATTCTTGAGGAGGTAAACCAAAAAGCATCTGCTGCGTACAGACAACAATGTAGGCTCCATGGCGTCAAGTGATCACAAGTGCGTGTTGTGAGGAGGACATGGCGGCCAAGTGGTCACAAGTGCGTGTTGTGAGGAGGACATGGCGGCCAAGTGGTCACAAGTGCGTGTTGTGAGGAGGACATGGCGGCCAAGTGGTCACAAGTGCGTGTTGTGAGGAGGTCTCAGCACGCAGCCTGGCGTGTTGATATCATGCACTCTACAACTAATGCTCTGTGGTGACAGAACTACAATAAGGTGGTAATACGAACTCATATTATGTCTCTCTTTTTGTGAGAAATATACCTTGCTCTCCCAACAGTAACCCATTTCAAAAAGCTAAAACAGCTAGGACACATTGTACTTTGATTCCAAGATGGGTTTGTCAAAATGACTACATTTTGTCAGAAAAATCAAATTGATTAAAATGCATCAATCATAGTATGTACGTATTGCTCAATTGCAAAGCACGTTTCTTGAAAATCACTTATATTGCCTTTTTCTCGAATTAAACAATAATTAGAAGAAGATTTGGGATACTGAACGTTAAACTTAGACTTTTGATTGGAATTGTTTCGATTGAGCATTCCTATATGGAGCGCAGCACATGACTGCGCGCTCCACTAACTTGTTTTTATTACAAAAGCGCCGTAAAAATCTGGGCAAACTTTTCAAATGGTCCTTGACTCCACGTGAGAGCGGCGAAGCTTGTGTATCGTGGCTGAGTTTGTTGTGAGAGAGAGGGGAAGTCAAGGGCTTGTATGACGCGGCTACAACACAAAAACATACGCAAAAATGTTTTACTTTCGTTGAGGTTTTTTAAAGACTTCAGCCATGAACATACACTGTTAGGCGTGAAAAATATGAGGAGCATTGCAGTCCCATGTGACAGTTATTGTAGGTGCTCCTTAAAACGGAAATTATTCTTAAAATGTTGTTGAGGAGAAGGTAACCACGGGTTGAGAAGTGCTGTCGAGAAGGAAGTTCAGACCAGAAATGAGTTCCCTAAAACCAGCTCAACTCCAGTCCTCAACTTGAATGAGATGCACGTTGGGGTAATATCCTGCAGCGACTGAACTTCTATCTTGGCATTGAAGTTTCGTTTCAAATAAACTCTAATGGAAAACAACTTGTCGCCTACTTGATCAAACTGGAGTGCATGGTTCGACAATATGTGATGCGCAGAAGTGCTGCACGCATTGCTGTTTCAGGAAGAGAAGTCTGTATTATGACTGACTAAACCTTCAGTGGCTGCTTGACATCACCACCACCTCGTGTGGACTTCGTTCACAATGGAATATTCATTTCATGACTTGGAGCTCCAGATACAACCATTGAACAGAAGTGGAAAAATTCCTAGGACATTCACTACTGCAATCGCTATAAATAAATATATACGTATAAAGGAATTTTGGCAACGCAGCTGTTTACTATTAAGTACTTTGATTGAAATCAAATAACTTCTCGGTTAGATTAGAAGAAGAATTTTTTTTCGAAAAAGTATGTAAGCCAGTGACCGACCACACAATGAAACCAACTTTAAGGATGACAAACAAAATAAAAGTATTCCCAGAATACGTCTTTCACGTATGAAACTCGGGAGATAAATTTATAAATAGAAGAATTCTGTGGTGTGCACTGCAAAATGCTGCAGTCAGTTTATGCTTGTGTCCGCGTCCGTCGCTCATGACTTGTGTGTCAGCAACATGGCAGGCACGATACGCAGGGCTCCGTGTGAAGACCTACCCAGGAAACCCTCCTTTTATTTCGAGCAGATCTCAGAATATGCGGGTCCATTAAGTCAAGTGCGAGATAATTTTTGCTCGGAGGGAAAGTCTTTTTCTCCTGCGAGCGGCACAGAAGGAGGACGAGACCTGGAGGCTCCCTTCCGGCTGGCGGATATGCGATAACTGACTTTTCAAAGCTGACCGTCCAAGCTTTGGTGTGGGAGCTAGACGGTTCCATGTGCCACATAGATAAGAAGCCGCAGTGGGGGGGATGTAACCAAGCCTTGAGTTTGTGTCCAAAAAGTCCTAGTCTGGCACCTGCCAGAGCTGGACGAGCATGATCTTCACTCGCCATACATGTCTCAACAGAACACAACTTGACGCTCTTTCTATTCTGCTTCATGGAGGAAACTTTCTACCCCATTTTATTATTCGACTAAGGAAATTTCTAAAGTTCCATACACAGTAGACAAAAAGTTGTTTCGACAATTTTATCTATAATGCTAAAATAATGCTAAAATGAGGACAACACATACCCGCCCGGCATAGCAGAGTACATTGCTATCTGGACACACAAACGGGCAGTAGAACGAAACTCTACCCCGGTCTGCACGTACGGGAGTCACAAGATGATAAACTGCGAAGAGAAAAACTGTCTTGCATTTTGATTTTTTTTGGTTTCGAGACTTTATCTCCACACCACAGCACAGAACTGCGCGCTGAGCAGAACACGAGTTTCTATGTTGATGTGTGAAAATTTGGAGTAATGAAGATTTCAAGAGATACTTTTTGCTGCCACTCAGGGGGCAGTTTAATGAAATTGTTTTTTTAGAAATAACTTTACAAAATGATCTACATATTAACTTTGCAAAGTAACCTTACAAAATAACTTTAGAAAATAACCTTACAAAAAACTTTAGAGAGTAACCTTACAAAATAACTTCACAAAATAACATTATGAAAAATAACTTTACACAATAACAATACTAAATAATCTTAAAAGATATCTTTACAAAAATTTACAGTATAACTTTACAAAATACTCACAAAATAACTTTACAAAACAAATTTTCCTGTAACCATAGAAATCAACTTTACAAAATAATTTTACAAAAACCTTACAAAAAACAACAAAATAATTTTAGAAAATATATTACATAGTGATTGCATACACTTGAAACCCATAATAACGATATTATGGGCCGTATAAGCTGTGCAGTTGAGGGAAATGAGGTAACTTGCAATTTAGATTAGGAGACAGATTAAGTGGCTTAAGTGCTTACGATATTGTGTCTCATGACACGCACTCACGTCGATTAATTTGTAAGTCCAGTCTTATAGTAAGCGTCATCCCACTTGCAATTTAGATAGACTCTTGTTTGAGCAATTTGTTGTAAGGAAATTCGATAATGAACCTTAAATCTCATAAGAAATTTGAAGCATCTGAACTTGAAAAAGTAAATGTAGTGGAGACTCGATAAATGAAGACATTGATTCTCAGATTCGAAGTCCAGTATACACAGATATTCTTTCTGCTTCTCCTAGCTGTTATCCCAACTACTCTCATACTGTTATCCCCACGTGTTATCCTCAGCTGTTATCCCAACTACTCTCATACTGCTATCCCCACGTGTTATCCTCAGCTGTTATTCCAACTACTCTCATACTGTTATCCCCACGTGTTATCCTCAGCTGTTATTCCAATTGCTCTCTCCTATTGTTATCCCCACGTGTTATTCTACGCATAAAATCCTTCCCTAATTGCTCCCGATATCCAATGCACGGATTAGCTCCTACAGGCAGTGCTCCAAATGCCAGCAACACGTCCTGCTCCAAGTACCAACAGCACGTCCTGCTCCAAGTACCAACAGCACATCCTGCTCCAAGTACCAACAACACGTCCTGCTCCAAGTACTAACAACATGTCCTGCTCCAAGTACCAACAACACGTCCTGCTCCAAGTACTAACAACACGTCCTGCTCCAAGTATCAACAACACGTCTTGCTCCAAGTACCAGCAACGTGTTTTGCTGCAAGTATCAACAACATATCCTGCTCCAAGTACCAGCAACGTGTTTTGCTGCTAGTATCAACAACACATCCTGCTCCAAGTACCAGCAACGTGTTTTGCTCCAAGTGGCTCCACACAGACGCTCATTTGGAGTCAGGACCTTGAAGGCCAGCGGAGGCTTCAGGATGAAGAAAGCAAGCATCACAGAGCAAGAGGATCTGTATCGATTTTATTGCTACGCGTGGGACTGTTGTGCTGAACACGGTCACGAGTACAGCGAGATTACAGGCCCAGCTTCAAAGTTCAGATGAGGAGGGAAACACGAGACGGAAGTTTTTATTTTAAATGGTTATATGATCTCTCTCGTGCCGTTTACTTGGTTCCATGAAAACAAAATGACCCAGCGATCTAAATGAGCAATGCAAAAGAGCTTTGCAAAAAAATCAACAAATCAATAGAAATATTTATGTACACTATGTAAGTTTTTAAACTGTTGTGCTCATGATATATTCTCCTATTTCTTTAGAATGCTCTTGAGAGTTGATCGAACTGAATCATAATCTAACACACACTTGCACCAGATTTTTCTTTTCTAGAACGGTATCTAGAAATGAAACGAAAGGTTTCATGTATCTTTGATGTTTAATTTTTTGCACAACTTTACTCATCTCTGTGTTTTTATTATTACTTAATCTTGTGTAGTTGAATCCTTGTATTTATTCGTTTAAGATAAGATCTTGATACACCCTCCATAAGCTTTGTTTTCCTCGTATCTCAATAAGCCGTAGGAACATGCACTGTTTCTTCGTTTTCTGACTTCAAATTCAGAATATTGATATTGTAGCCGTCTAGATTACAGCTTAAACTCAAGTTAGAATTTGAAAACTAACAAATAGATGAGCCAGTCACTACTCTCCTAAGATGACCATCACTAAATTGCAGGCGCGCTTAATTTATCCTTCTTCCTTTACCAGTTACTCTAACCTGTCATCCTGATATGCTTTTAGTGTCCCTCCTCACCCTCATCTGTCATTGTGAGGTGTCTTGAGGGTGATACCTCACTCTCACCTGTCATTGTGAGGTGTCTTAAGGGTGATACCTCACTCTCACCTGTCATTGTGAGGTGTCTTAAGGGTGATACCTCACTCTCACCTGTCATTGTGAGGTGTCTTAAGGGTGATACCTCACTCTCACCTGTCATTGTGAGGTGTCTTAAGGGTGATACCTCACTCTCACCTGTCATTGTGAGGTGTCATAAGGGTGATACCTCACTCTCACCTGTCACAGCGAGATACTTTAAGTGTCATTTTTCACTACCAATTGTCATAGTACGAGGCCCTTAGTGTCAACCCTCCCCCTCACCTGTCACAGTGAGGTGCACTAAATTTCCCTCAAAGTTCCTCCATTAAAAACTGGGCAGGTAAACAAACTTTGTTTTGCCGCTGTAAAGTCGACCAAGAAAACGACTTGTCACAAGCACTCGACCGCCAGCCTCGGAGCCCCGAGTTCTTAACAAAATGACATTAAATTCTTTTTGCTGTTAAGTTGTGATCAAAGTATTTCCTCCTTATTTATTTAAATTTAAAATCTCGTTTCATTGCTAAAATTCACTTATTAGTAAATCTAGTATGGAGATGAAATTACTTTATAGTGCATAGTTTTAAATTAGGTTTAGAGTATTGTTTTACTCCTTTAGGAAGAACCCATGAAATTATTTAAGTTTTTTCCATCCTGCAATACGTAAACAAGATTGTTTCAATCACTCGTCATGTTTTCAGTACTGCAGACTTAAAGAGATTCAGCGTTAAGTTATTCAATACCCTTCAAAATCTGAGAGCTACTCTACCTCTTATTTATAAAGTCAGCTTCACAGGAAAGTAAATCATCTGCAAATGATATGCATGTCAAAATTTTGAATTTTGTGTTTCTTACATTATAGGAGTAGAAATAAAAAATAAACGTTTGTATTTTTTAAAATTTAATAACACGACTCAAGTGAGTCAGAATTGTAAATTTCTTAACCATTAACTTGACCTCACTACCAAAGGCACGCTGTTGTTAAAAAAGTAAGTCTTAACTTCCTTCATTCATATTAACCTGAGGGTGAAAATTTAGCACCTTCCCAGCGTCGAAACCTTATACGAGTTTGCGCATCGTCAGCATACGTGTTCTCCAGCCACCATCAGCTCACTGCCATGCCGGAACTGTTCCACTAATGTGCCGTAATGTGCCGCAATTATTTCACTAATGTGTCGCAATGTGCAGCAACTGTTCCACTACTGTGTCGACGGTCACCAATTGCAGCCAATTTGCGTGAGAGCGAAATTACCAACAGGGTCTTAAGAACATGCGTCATGATCTCAGCAGCAGGCACAGCTGCAGGCACAGCAGCAAGCACAGCAGCAGATGCAGCAGCAGACACAGCAGACACAGCAGGTACAGTGGGTACAGCAGGTACAGTAGGTAGGCAGTCAGATTTAACATAACTGTTGTGTTATTTACTAGGAAACGAAGTTAGAGCCATGAAAGTATCAAATTAGATATTGTACAGTTTCATGCAGGAAATCTAAAAGTGTTAATGATGAGGAACTGTGGCTCACCAGAAAGATAGTCCAGTACCTTTAGCAAAGAGTCACACTCAAGCTAAGCTTATGCGAGTGCAACTTTACTCAGTTCCGTGTACTATCATCATGCAACATACACAGTGTGATTGTATGACTGAGCATTGATTCTAATAATACTGACAAACCCAAGCAACACTCTATTTCTGTTTGTTGTGTATTTCTAGGGAACAGGTGGACAATTATTAAACATGAGACGAAATCTCAAACACTCTGTTCACATACGTCATAGATGTTCATTCAAAAATATATTTTGCTGTTGGTATGAACTTTATTGGTAGGAAACTTTCTAGTACTTAAGTGTACTGAATAATTACACTGTACATAAAATGACTGATAATAAGTAATATCCCAGATATATCTGAGATCATAACTTTTTTCTATTCAGCGTACAATTCTTTAATTAATATACGATTCATTAATATGTTACATCAATAACTAATATTATTGTGAGTACATAAGTTAGTCATGGTCTCTTTTGGTCTCTTTTTAATTTGAGTATGTCGATGGTAAAGTGTTCAGTGTGTCAGTGCAGAATATTCAAGTCTACTACAAAGTGTGGCCTTTACTTGACGTAACCTCTTGGGTCACTCTGTGTGCTTGTGGTGGCAGGAAGCCTCAGGCACAAATGCTAGTTCAGTTCGGCTGGTGACGCAAGGTAATTTTTTCATCCGCTGCCAGTGACGTGTTCTAATACTCTGCTGCGTGAAGGGCCTTCAAATCGTTCATTTGACTGAAATTGCTATCATTGACCACCAGATCACAGTAATGATGAGATTTCTGACTCTATCAACTAAGTTTGAGAAAGTTAAAAAGGTCAGAAGGACCATGAGCCGAAGCTGCGTCGTGTAGACATAGTGGTGCTAATGTTGATCACGGAAATATGATTCCTATCCAGTTCTTACAATTCAAACATGTTATATACCAGTCGTTTAGGTTCACTGTGATTAATTAGCCCATACTGTAACTTCAGTAGCATTATAGATTCTAGTCTTATGTTCCCAAACTTGTTAATTTTGCCTGGGCACAAATTATCGCAGAAAACTAAATTACTGGAAACTTCACTGTGCCTGATCGCATGCAATTAATTAAAACTCGTCACAACTTCTGATATGAATGAAAGTTTTGTTATAAACTTCACGCTGGCGGTCATTGAGGGAATGATGCTACTTACAAACTTAAGATCAGTCGATGTCAGCCAAGCTAAGTTGTCAGCATGCGCCATTGTCAGCGAGTCTTCCATTAATCTTTTTAGCTGACGCAAGCCCGGGCCTTGAGGTGATGAGACAACGAGGACGTTTTGGGCTGGGAGATACGAGTGTAATGTGGCGAGGTCATCGAGGGGACGTAACTCAGAGCTCCTTTTGTAAGTCACTCAAAAGTCATGCGAGTAGTTTTGATTGACGCCATGGAAGAGGTCTATTTAAAGATCAGTGAAGGTCAAAAAGAATTTTATTACCAAAGTTCATATTATGCTGGAAGCAAAAACTCGAAACTACATTAGGCACCGAATGAGGTCATGAAAAAGTATTTGAATGCTGTAGTCTCCCCAAAAACTTAACATCTATGAATAAAAATGATTGCACAGGTCAGAAGAAAAGACCTAAATCTGCATGAGTCACTGAAAAAAAGCGTCTTGTCTTGTGTTTTGAATCATCAAAGTCACACGAGGGAAAGAATTCAAAGTTAAAAATCGACAGAGACGTAATTAGGAATAGAGCATGAATTATTGCATTGTTTCCCAGTTTTCCGCTGAAAGAAAAAATTAATAAAAACAAATTAACATCGTTGAAAATATGTCAAGAATTACACAGACATTAAACTACTATCAGCACTGAATATAAATTACTATGAACTGAACACTGAATCTAAACTACTATAAGCCCTGAATATAAACTACTATCAGCAATGAATATAAACTACTACCAGCACTGAATATAAACTACTACCAGCACTGAATATAAACTACTACCAGCACTGAATATAAACTACTACCAGCACTGAATATAAACTACTATCAGCACTGAATATAAACTACTACCAGCACTGAATATAAACTACTACCAGCACTGAATATAAACTACTACCAGCACTGAATATAAACTACTACCAGCACTGAATATAAACTACTATCAGCACTGAATATAAACTACTATCAGCACTGAATATAAACTACTACCAGCACTGAATATAAACTACTACCAGCACTGAATATAAACTACTACCAGCACTGAATATAAACTACTGCTGCACCGAATATTTAAAGCGTCAGTTCCTTGCTGTGAGTCAGTGTGCATTGAATTGTGGCCTAAAAATTAACTTCTTTTAATATACAACACATGAAGGAGTAAATAAAGAGAAGGACCTAAACTTCTATCCTCAAAGGCTAATAGAAAAAAGAAGAGCCTTGTCAGGTGAGGGAGTCATGAACAAGAGTTACGGTTGGGTCAAAAGTATCCAATGCACTGGAAAAACTTGTATAATTTAGTTTTTATGAATTTTAAGAATTACCTAGCTGAATTATACTAAAATAAGGCTTGTATCATGACGAGTCCAGCACTCCAAACGTATCAGAAAGTTTAAAAAAGTTATGACAAAAATGCACATCAACTATGATAGTATAAAAAGTACTGCTTAGACGAGCACATATGTTTTTTATATTTCGTGGCATACCATTTCGTGGTATGACTACATCCAATTCTCTCTAGTATTCCAAAGTTAGGTTTCACGCATTTTGACAAAAATTTTCTCCCACTCTTCTTTTCAAACTTTTTCCAGATTATGCAAATTTCTTGGCTATCTTTGGTGTATTCTAACCTTGAGCACTCCACAAATTTTCAGCAGAATTTGGGCGAAGTGACTGGCTGAGCCATTGTAATTCCTTCACATTGTAGTCGTAAGCCATTCATTTGTTGCTTTCTGTTGTCCTGCTGCAATTCCCAATTTTCTCTTAACCACTGCTAGTTCACTGATTAAAAAATATTTTTGAACAAACTGTCCCGATACATCTCCCTTTCATTAAGACTACCTTAAGACGAGCAGCATACCTGAAGCATGGCATTGCCCTCTCCCTCTATCACGTAGGAATAGTTTTCTCCGAACTGAATTCCTCTTGTTTTTCCTTCTCGTATAACACCTAAAATTGTGATTGAATATTTCTGATTTGATGTCACAAGACCAAAGAATATTGTTTCAGTAGCTTTCGTCTTTTAAAGTCTACCTTTCAGCAAACTAAAATTTTAGTTAACATTCATGTAGCGTTTTGAAATAAGGAAAACTTTTTCAGTGTTGTATAAGTTCAGGTCATGCTTTATAACAATATTTCCTACTGTTTTAAGTTCATTTACCAATTGCATTCTTGTACTGTGAGGCTTTTTAGAAATAATTTAAACATATTTCGTATTGATCGGGTAGGAATTTTTTAGGTGGCACCAAAATTCGAGTGGTTCAGTGTAGAATAATGTTACTTTCAATGTTTAATTATTGAACAAATAAGACTGAGATCCTGTTAAACTGATTTGCAACTGCTTCACAGCTTTTATCGCACCATTAAACTATTCATTCTCGGACACCACACTGAAGTTTTTAGTTTTTGGCATGATGTTTACTGGCAAACTGCAGACTCTACACTGCAGACTCTACACTGCAGACTCTACACTGCAGACTCTACACTGCAGCGGAGGCCAGTTCACTGAGCTCAGTTAGCCCCCATCTGTCACAGTGTGAACATTGTCGTTGTCTGTCGCTCGGTTTGAATCGGACATAGTTGTTTGTTTCGAGGCACATTGCTGCATTTCTAAGTGGATACTGTTTGTTTACAAAGATTATTGCTAATTATATGTATTAAAAATGCCGAACAAGTATGGGGTTGTGCGAACAAGAGAAATCCCTCCTAGTATCTTCAATGTGCCTGCTTCATGTCTGCCATCTCCAAAACCTGCACCTCGCCCGGCGAAAGTTGAAGACCAACAACTGAGGTATTTTCTTCAGAAGGATAAGATTACTTTATTTGATGCTTTCAAACCTGAACGTAACCTGAAGAAACAGTACAAGAACTTGATTATTTCAAGATCGAAAGAAAGGCTTGTGTGTTTGTTCATGACCGACTACTTCAGTGAGCGCAGCCTGTCTGTAATTGTCGAAAACAAGCCCACTTTGTGTTCCCCACTGACGTTCAGTGCATTCAAGAACGGCATTAGTACCACTGTTTAAGACACTTCATACCAACAATGGTTTGAGATCGTATTCGCAGTCCGACGAAACTGTGCGCTTGGCAATGAACTATGTATGACATCCCGTTTAACAAAACGATTCAAAATGTTGTCACCCTTCAAGCTCACACGTCAGCCTATTTCGACAACGAGAAGGAGAAGAAGTTAGTATTTTTGACACGTCAGTTGAAACTTTTATCACAGAAGCAGTTTTCCATAATTGATTATTGTTTTGCTCTTCAATCATACCCAAAGTGTAATTATGAACAGCTAAGAGACTTTTTCACTTCATCTATTGACAAGGACCAGGTGCTGAGGGAAACATTTGACAAAGACCAGACACTGCAACAGAAGAATGTGTTTCTCTTGGTAGATGAAGTACAGATTCGCCCAAATGTTTCATTTTACGGTGGGTTGCTGAGTGGCATGGCCGAGAACAATCGAGACTGCAAGGCTACTTCTTTTCTAATCACTAGGTGATTGCAGTGCCACAGCCAAACATCCTCTTGACAACGAGCGTGCCTGGTTTCTCCTTTTGACACAGTACATCTGCTAAACAACTGGAGTTAAACAACTGGAGCTACATCTACTAAGCAACTGCATCCGCAACAACTGGATCAGTGAGAAGGGCCAGAAGATCAGTCTTAACAATGAAACACGGCATCATTTGCAGACGTCAGGGAACTGTACGAGTCAAAGAAAGGCAGTATTCTGACGACTGCCACACTCACTCAATTTGCTGTCAACCCTTCAAATTTGCTGTCAACCCCTCAAAGAAAGACTAGCAGAAGAATGCAGTCCTTCTTCAGACCTCTGTCAAGAAGGCCCGGTTGGCTGACTAATCACTGCAGTTTAGGAGGTTTTTGCTTCTATGTCTGTTTGTTTATATGCGTGAATGTTTGTATGTTTGGTTGTTTGCATTGGAAAAGGTTTAACTATAATCAATTTTTAAAGACTAAAACTGCGGCAACTAGGCTTTCTATAAAGTGGCCACTAAGCTCATACAATAATACATGTTAAGTCCTGTTAAAATTGGTATTTCAGAGCATTACAGTGCTTTAAACCATTTAAAATTCACTGTAAAATCTTATTATCCCTTCTATTGCTTGAAAGAAGTAATTTTTGATCAATTTGTCCGATAGAAAATGTTATGTTACTAAGAATGCAATGGCCTCCAGCAACGTAGTCAGCTATATTGCGGTGCACGTCCTGTTTGTAGTAGTCCTTGGTGTAAACCTATGGTGTCCAGAAGCACGTCGTTCACTGGTTCACGTAAAAAGAGTTAATTGTCATTGTGACTGACATCAAATTAATTTTGGGATCTTTCACTGATGCAAAACATGAGATCATGTAAATTTTCGTGGATTCTCGTGTTTCTAATGACTTTTTCATATCAAACAAAATTCTTGATAAAAAATCTAGACGATCCAAACCCTGCCACGCACTCGTATGTTTAAAATTCAAAATGAAATGCTACATAATTTAGTTGATAGAGTTACGTCATGCAGATAACATGAGAAACCTCTTAGACAAACCTACGAGGGCCAACAGTGATGCCTATCAGGAAAAATCTAAATCCATTCCCAGTAACAATTGATCCAGAAGCTTTCATCAAATACGAGTAATTCTTCTCGTTGGAATCGCAGATGTGCGCTGGAACTGAGTAGTTTCTCCCTGGACAGCAACACAGCAGGTCTGGCTGGGTAGAGGGAGAGTTTTAAATTAGGATACGAAGTATGATAGGAAATAAGATAGGAAATAAGATAGGAAATAGGATAGGAAATAGGATAGGAAATATGATGGGAAATAGGAAAGAAAATCAGGCATGTAAGTAGAATAGAAAATAGGATGGAAAAAAGAGTAGGAAATAAGATATGAAATATCATAAGAAATAGAATAGGAAATATGATTTGAAATAGTAGAGGGAATAAGGTAGGAAACATGGTAAAAAATCGGGTAGAAAATAAGATAAAATATAGGGTAAAATCGGATAAAAATAAGAGAGAAATAAGATACAAAATAAATAGGAAATAAAATAGGAAATAGGATGGAAATAAAATTAGAAATATGATAAGAAAAAGGATAGGAAATATGATTGAGTCACAGAATAAGAGATAAAGTAGGAAATAATTAATCGAAATAGACGCAAAGGCAAAGTTTTTCACAGCTAAAAATTTCGGCCTTGAAATTTACAAGTTTGTTGTATAGATGGCAGCGAACAGAGGCCCAGTGAGATAGCAGTCTTACAACTCAACAAAGTTCATTGCTTGAACAGTGAACGTGTGCTTCAACAGTGAACGCGTGCTTCAACAGGGAACGCGTGCTTCAACAGTGAACGCGTGCTTCAACAGGGAACGCGTGCTTCAACAGGGAACGCGTGCTTCAACAGGGAACGCGTGCTTCAACAGGGAACGCGTGCTTCAACAGGGAACGCGTGCTTCAACAGGGAACGCGTGCTTCAACATTGAGTGTTGTGATCAGTTCATCACGGAACATGTGTATGATTCACGCGTCATCATACGAAGCCCACACAATAGTAAAAAAATCGTGCTGAGAAAAGTGATACCAAAAAACGAAGACAATTAGAAGTAGGTGCATAAAAGTATTGTGAACCTGTTCTATACAGTGATGAACAAATTTAAGTCGCTATTTTCAATTATTTTATAACGCATTATAGAAAAAACTTACATTTAATATTCTCGTACTTTGGTAAACAATGTTTTTTCAAATGACTCAGAGGACACAATAACTTTTTGTGGCATCTACAATAAAGAGGCAGAAGTATTCGTCTCTCTGTTATTTCCTATATCTCCATTTTACTCGTGCCAAGCCTGACTTATCATTTGTCTGGATTGCCACGCTCATTATGAGAGACTGAGCTGCACTGAATGGTCTCCTCTCAAGTGATCACGCAATTCTTGCACCCAATATACTCTGCTCGTAGCTGCCAAGGCGCTCGTGGTGCAAAACAAAGTTCTGAAAATTTGGTAGTTTGTGAGTCTAGACTACTTTAGATAATTTCTTACTCTTCCCCCCATCGCTTCTTCCTCAGTTGTAATTTCTAGTTTTTCTACTGATCATGCGCAGCCAAACTGATCGTTTGTAGTACGAATAATTTTTAATCTACGGTTCTTGCCTTAGATTTTCATTAAAAAGCTCAAGTTGCTGTAGTATTACTCGGAGAACATAGGATCCGTTTATCAGTCACAAACGAAATTAATTAGTTTGCTGGTCATTCATAACAACAGACTCCAAACGATACATCAAGTCTGCAAAAGTCGTGTTCATCTATGCAAGTTAAACTGTTGCACACAGATTATCATTTCAAATGCCTGTAAAACTGAATGTTATACTTGCTTGCAAAGTTATATTTACGAAGGCTTATTTAAATCGTCTTATAACCTGAACCTTGAGCTATTTTGAAACCATTCGCCGTTTTGCCGTAGACTTACCAGCCAGCAACGCAGGGGCTTCTACAATATGGTGGCAAGCAAACATCCCTGGATTCCAGCAGCTGCTCGGAGCAAACACGAGTTGCGGAGTGTGAGATTGACTCCAGAATCATAGATTCTGTTTCCCCTGCGGCGGCCGAGGATCTTGCGAGCATCAACGGTTGTGTTGAAGATATCAGTTTCATAAGGTAGAATTTAAAATTCGTATTTCTTCTGCCGAATAAAATTGTAAATGGAAGTTTATTATTGTTCAACGATGTATTACACGAGTTGGATCGCTCAATCAAGATCAGGTACTAAAGTATTTATAAAAGATTTCTGTGTAAAGAAGGTAAGTATGTTTCTTAAGTTTCTCTTCTTCTCCTTGCGGTGTGCAGCACGCAGAGATGATCTCGTAACGGGGCTGCTCGCTCAAAATGTCATCCTTGAGTGCACTGCCACGGGATGCAGTTTGCACAAATGTGCTCATGATTTACTTTGGTGAAATTTATGAATTTCAGGGCTGGTGGAATACAATTGTTATGAGTTTACGCATAAAAGTAAATAGCATTCATTTGAAGATAAAAACAGTATAATGAATTCAACATGATGACAAGGGTAGACTGAACTTGAAATTATGCATAGAATCTGTGGTCCAAAATTATATGAACAAAAATTACGATATGATGAATTTAAGCATAGTTTAATCCCTATCTCCTGCAAAGTATTTTTAGATATTCATTTTCGTGTGGCGCGTTCATGAGTGTCATGAAGAAGTTCTAATTGCATGCCGATCACGTCTTGATGCTGGTCAATTAAGTCAACAACTGTTGATGAGTCACCACTCGTACAATTGTGATTTTATGAACCTTACTGTCCACAGTCAACTCTCTCGTAGGGAGGGTAAGACACTTTGCTCAAGCTATTCCTCGCACGTGAACCAATTATATTTTTGTCACATTTAAAAGAAAAGAGAAAACTGGCGATTCCTGAGGGTCTACATTGCTTCTATTACTTTTGTTTAGTATTTTTTATTGTTTTTCTTAGTAATCCATATTGCTTTTGTTTAGTATCCCTTATTGGTTTCGCTTATTATTCCTTATTGGCTTCGCTTAGTATTTTTAATGGGTTTCTTTTAGTATTCCTTATTTCTTTCATTTAATATTCCTTATTGTTTTTGTTTTGTATTCGTTATTGCTTTTATTTAGTACTCCTTATCGCTTTCGTTTTGTGTTCCTTATCGGTTTCATTTACTATTCTTTATTGGTTTGGCTGGTTTGTGTTTATAATTCATGATTATTTTTGTAGGGGATTCCTTATTGCTTCTGGTTGTCCAATAAAATAGAATAGAATAGAATGAGGCTATAGGAACGAACCTTCTGGCCCATTCTTGGGTCGGATAATTACTTCGATAATTATTCGGTTTTTTACCCAAGTCCCGTGCCGTATTTCTAGCCGCGTCAACCATGTCGGCAGCGGGATTCGAACCCGGGTCTTTCCGCTCGCAAGCAGATTCGCTCACCAGTTGACCAAGCTGGTGGTACTCGTAATACTCTCACAATCGTCGGACCCTTGACGCGTTCGCAGAATTTTGTGTCAGTGATTAACACCATAACATGAGATCTAATTTATTCTTTTGAATGCATATAAACTAAACAGAAGAATAACGAATTGTTCGAAAGCCAGGGAAATTTCATCTAAAGATGCTTCTATTTTTTACCTGCACACAATTATTTTTATGAAAAGCAACATACTTGATCATTCTAAATAGAATAAATCTCCTGATCACATTTGTCCTGAGACGCTTTACTCCATTTATTTTCAGTCTTTGAGACCAAATAAGGCATTAAACTTCAAATTGGCTTCTACCAGTGTAATTAGAAGAAGTCGATTTTTTTATAATTTGCGTATCATTTTTCTAGTTGGACTTAGCACCACTTTTGACTTACTGCCACGTTTGACTTGGCGTCAATGCAAATGCATGACAATGTTTAATTTTTGTATCACAATGCATGAGTTCACCAGAGACATTACCGTAGTCATCGTGTAACTTTGCTTCACTTCATGTTAGTAAGTTTTATTTAATATTTAATTCTATTTAAGTTGAAATGCTCAAGAACTGTTCAACTGATCCTCCCTAGAGCAAGAACAAAGCTTACAACAATACACTCTACATTTAAAGGAGCGTTCCCGCTTTAATTGCATGAAGTGCAGCATTTAAGCTCCCAATTGCTTTCAAATTCTCATGGAGATGCGAATAGCTTGGCAAGGCAGAGGCTTGGCTTTGCCCAGACAAAACACATACCAATAATTGTCTAACTCCAGGGGACGGAAGTGCGGCTGCAGGGCCTGTGACCGCTGTCATTTCAGCAAAAGTAGCGCTCCAAACTTTGGCCTAACGAAAAGTTGTCTGCCTGCAACAAGCTGTCGTCTGGCACTTACTGGCAACATCAGGAGTAAATGATGCCAGGACTTGGGTTTTTACTCGCAGAAAAATAGAGTGTATTTCAGGTCGAAATACAGTTTAAAACGAAGATTCTTTTCACGAAGGACAGATTAAATTCGAGAAAATTTTGTTCCTAGGAGCACAGGCACTCCGTGGCTTCTTGCATTATGTAGTGCCTACAAGTGAATTCTTTTGTAGCTCCTAGCCTAGTCATGTAATGAAAGCCTTTAACTGCATCTTCTTATCTCCTCATATAACAATGAGATCATTTTATGATCTTCCTATAACCTCTGAACTTCTAACTCTCCCACTTATTGTTTCTGCTCCCCTAACCCATAAGTACTAACCTCTTTTAGATCTTCTTAGCTACTTGCATAACTACTAATCTAATGGTTTCATCTTCCCACATACATGCGTATCAACACACGTTGAGTATGCATGATATTCAAAACTACACTCAGTCTCCAGTATAGCATAAAAAATTCAGTTGCAGAATCACGGCGACACAACTCACCGAACTGTAAGAATTTTTCTCCTCTTAAACTTGCATTGTCAAGTCTTCGTCAAGCCTTTATTTTCTCTTCGTGGATTATCTCGTCAAGTCAGTTAAGTCTTTGTTTTCTCCTTGTAGACTTGTCTCGTCAACTCTTTGTCAAGTCTTTTCCTCCTTGTGGACTTTCCTCGTCAAGTCTTTGTTTTGTCCTTGTGGACTTGCCTCGTCAAGTTTTGGTTTGAGTATCAAAATTGCAAGTTGAGTATCAAAATTGAGTATCAAGTTGCGAGTATAATGCGTTGCCTGTTTCTTCTGGAATCCTGTGAAGTTGGGTCGCCCTGTAAGTACAGCTTGGGTCAAAAAAGTATACTCTCTTTAAATTACAATAATTTATTTTCTGTTCCGCAGAGGGAATAAAAACAACCACCATTGGAATCTGAAAATATAAGAATTTATTCATATATGACATGACTATGCACCCATATAATTATGTGCGATAACAGAAAATAAGTACTGCAATTTAAAGCGTGTATTCTTTTTTGTCCACCCTGTACATGTGTATACATACATTTATTCTCAATAGGAACACAACTACCTGCACCTTGTCAACATGAAAAGGCACAAGAACACACTACGACATCCAATACATGAAATCGTACAGAAGCATCGTAGAACTTGAGTTCAAGTAAAGAGAAAGATCCGTAAGCTGTCATACATAAAGAAAGCTTCTCGCCAGTAGTAAAGTGTCATGTTTTATGTTACGGACAAACGCATGGGTCAAATTTATGAAAAAATAGCTTTTAAAGTCTATGAAATTATCGGAGCAACAGAAACAGTTATTCTCATCATTACGATTAATACTATTATCATTGTTAATATTCTCACTGCCATTACTGAGAGTTCCAGAGCTGATTGTTCTTATGCTATTTTTCAGCCTCCAGATACCTAGGGATCCTAACAATAATAATTATAATTATTAATACCATTCCTAATAACATAACTATTATTATTAATATTACTCTGTTTTCCTCAATTTTGGTTAAACATTATTCTCTAGTTTCAAATTTTGAGGTCCCACAAAATAAGATTCGCATAAGTTTACAACTAATATCACTATTATGATTTTGTTTGACTGAAATTATTCTTTCGACTGCATATGATGTTCTCCTCAGCATTGTATCCAGGCTACTGTAAGCCCATTAAGTGGCAGCTTCCACCCTCACAAATCAGAGGACCACCTAAAGAATCATGTTGGCAAAACCACAGTCCTGCACAGGAAATCTTTGCAAATATCAGTTACAAAAATCACAAAAAAACAAAACATGTTCATAAAGAGACAAATTCTGTACGAGAAAATTATATTGTCACATAGATTTAAATTATTCCTGAGTGCCCAGCACATGAAACTGACGGTTTACTTGATTGAAATGTTGTGCAGCAATTAAAACAAGAAAATTTGACTGTTGTTAAAGGGAGTTTAGCAAAAAGGTGCAATGTTTTGAAAGAGATTATCGTCATAACTTGTACATCTATAATTGGCTCTCAATTACAGCTGTTTATCAAATAAACATAGACTATAACTTGATTGTTGTCCAAAAATTACCCAAAAATTACAATTCTATTCGAATTGCGACTATACACGAGCGACTGTCCATTAATGCGCCACTTATCATTTGTTGGACAAGTTCAGCTTGGAACATTGAAAAACTTGCATAAAAATTACCCGTACCGTACACGCTTACCACGGTAATGCACTTAAAAATGTCTCTTTGAAACAAAATTTTATTGATTCCACCAACTTTTGAAAAAATAAATTTGAAAACACTTTTCCTGATCTTACTTCCGCCTGCACACAGCACAAATTCGTCTGTCAGCTTCACGCGACTCAGAAACTTATTTAAATTGCCGGCCATGTCGGTGGTGTCAGTAATTTTTTCCCAATGCTGTGGCGCATACACCTAACGTAGGAAATAACCAAAACTCACAAATTCCAATGAACAAATATATGATAGAATAGTCCCCGACGGGACTTTTTTTAATGCCTCTTTTAATATTAAGTAACAGCTACTGTTTTTACCTCACCACAGAATGCTGATCATATTCATATGCAAGATCTTCTCAATTGATTGAGAAATATGTAGTCAGCATTGAGCGATACGAAAATTTTATTTCATCAATGTATTTTGCTAAACGTCATTCAGAACGTCATCAAGTTGAAGACCGTTTACCTTCCAAGTACTCATATTTATGCTCGTTGCACCTTCAAAACGGCATAATGTGACACCTCTCCGCGCTGATAAGAGAACAAAGCGTTTCATGAGGCCCTTCTTGAAATGATTCATTAAAAAGCGCCCACTTCTGAGTCACAAGCATTGCCAGGCTCCAGCGCTCCAATTTCAGTCGAGCTGCTCTTTGTGATCAAGAGGAAGAGTGATGTTAATGGCTCGCAATATCAGTAAAAGCTGCCCAATGAGCTGGAAATCAGTAGGCTGATGTGGTTATGAAACTGAACGCCATGTTAGTAAGGCCAGTGAAGATTTAACTGGGTGAGGTATTAAATGAAACCTCGGGAAATACAATGCCCTAAAATAAATGGTGGATTACTGGTGGCGGTAATGGTTTGTGTGGATTACTTTTCAAATTTTTGAGCTTGAAGTCGAACTATTTTTAATACTTAGTTATCGATATTAATTCCTCACACTTTGTCAGTGAGGTTCGTTAAATACAGAAAGCCTTACAAGCAAAATCTGCACAGGTGTTTTTACTTGCAATTGCGAGTAAAAAATACAGAATAGCAGTAATAATTCAAAGGATATCATCGTGAATGTGGCCGAGTAACACAAGCCTCATGAGATGCGGCACGTCCACGCACCTCACACAGACGAGCTGCTATGTGAGGGGCACGAAGCTGTGAACAACTTTGAAGTATTTTAGACTAAATGCAGTCTGACTTGAACCGTTTTATCAGTACTGAACTTGCAATTTGTCTATGTTGTGTTGAACGATTCCGACTGCATGCGTGCCTATGAAATAATTAAAAAACTTAAAATCCTTCAACATCACTAGCATATTTCGATGATGAATGCGAACAATTTCTGTCGATACGCAATTTATGCACGGTATGACGGCCGGGACAAAAATGTTTCTATTATTACTCTGTTTCATCATAATTAAGTTGCAGTCTCAAACAACTTGCTCAGATTCTCCTTCAATCACGTATAGTCTCATTCGAACATCAATGTTGACCTGTTCACTGAGTGCGTTTACACACAATCATCTTGATGCAGTAAACTCGTGCTAAAAACAAGTGAAGTATTCAGGAATCGCTTTCAAAACTGATTGTTGAGTTCCAAAGTGTAGGAGCTCTTGAAAATAAGCGCTGATCCTCATTTCAAAATCGAGAAAATCAACGTTCACTGGTCCATATCGTAAATAATAATTGTTCTTTAGGAACATTTCTACGTGTGTTTTATGTTCAAAGAAAGCTGATAGCCTGTGAACCACATTTCTCAATATTTTTAACAGAATTTCAGGATGCGCCCGTGAAAATATAGTGCCCTCTGTTCTTTCCTGCCTGAGCGACGTGAGAGTGGTGAGGCGGCAAAAATAATCTGAAATGGCCATCCAGAGAAAAACAACAGAAATTCGAAGTGACAATCGAGCTTGGAAAAACACTTTTCGTATTTTGCATTGTGAGTCAATTTTATTGTAATTTAGATTTCTTTGTTCGTTTTATTTGCCACCGGTGCTGATGAAAACCGCAGCTGTTAATTAAGTATGCGTCTGATTTGCGTTGTATGATTACAGTCTTTATGTTTGGTCTGCGTTGTATGATTAAAGTTCTCTTAGGCGGGAAATTGTTGACACTCTTTGATTTAACACAACAAGGGAATATTGTCTTTACTTGCAGAACTTACAAAAAGTACGCCATGGCAATGCACATGCAGCAAAAGACAGTCACGGTCAAGCACATTTAAGAACATTCATCTCGCGTTAAGCCTCGGTGACAAAATATCAGGCAAAACTACTTGCAATTTCTTGGTCATTATAACTCGCTGTTGGCCAAAGCAGGACAGTAAATCATGCTTAGTCATAAATTTTTGAAGTCACACAACTGACGAGTACAGACAGTGATCATGTTGCTTATATGTAAAACCCACACCACACGTACAGTCAAACTCCCAGTTCCCTTCTTAACTTATACATTTCACCATCCAACAACATCCAAGACAAACTATCAAAATTATACATGTTTAAAGGAGCCCAAGCTGTACAGTATTCAACACTCATTAATTTTATGAATATCTTGATAATATCCTCAGCGCTTCTTTCGAAACACTAATCATCGGAGGCTTTATTCTGCCTTACATAAACTGGACGACTCGTCAAAGTTGAACTGGACGACTGAACTGGACTCGACTTGAACTGGACGACTCGTCAAAGTTGAACACCCAGAGTTAAGCTTATTGATCTGATAAATATAAATTCTCTACATCAGCATGTCACTGAACCGACTACACAAAACAATAATCGTGACTTCATTATGACGATCCTTAACCTCGGAATAATTTAATCAGAAGTTGCAGACAAGATTGATGATCACCATTGGATAGACTTCGCACTCAACTCCACAATACTAACACAAAGACTCAACGAAAACATGTCCTCCAGTACAAACGACTAAATTTCACACTAATGAGAGAGAAGCTTGGCAGCATTAACTACGAATTACTCATGAGGAATAAAAACCCCGAGGAATGCAACATAATACTTAAAGAAAAAGCTACAACCACCACAAAGCACCATATCCCAACCAAGCAAATGAGGACAACCAATAACCCTCCTTGGTTTTCACAAAAAATTAAACCCCTCATAAATACCAGACAACAGTCATACAAAAGACTCGAACGATACCAAACAGAATCTAATCTTCAAAAATATATCCGCACATGCAAGGCCGTTCAGCGAACGATAAAATTTGCCGAGTGAAATAAAGAAATTGCAATTACAGCACAAGGCAAAACTAACTCAAAGAGCTCCTACAAATTTGTAAATGACAAGCGACTCAAAGGAGACACTATTGGACCACTGATCGATCCTGAGAGCTCAACTCAAACACACTATATTTAAAAGGAAAGCCTGAATTTTTATTACATACTTCACTTCAGTGTTCACTTGCGAAGACTTAACTGAAATTCTACATCCTAATGCTTTAAAACCTCAGGAAATCCTGACAAATAGCGTATTTATAGTAGAAAAGGTAGAAAAAATCTCAGCATTTTAAACACATACAAGTCAACGGAACCCTAGGGCCTTGTTCCTCGGATACTCAAAGAAACAGCCGAAGTAATTAGAAAATACTTAGGAAACATCTCCACTCGATCGCCTGAAACTGGGATTGTTCCAAAGGATTGGAAGCAGTAAAATATCATTCCTATTTTCAATAAGGGGAACAAACACCTAATAATCATCGTCCAATCAGTCTAACATGTGTCATCAGTCAAACAACAGACAGACTACTTCAAGTCCGTATAACAAATACCCTTCATAACCAAGATCTTATTACTGACACCCAGCACGGATTCAGAAAAAAACGTAGCTGCTTCACAAACCTCCTCAACTTCTTAGGAAAAGTCAACCGCACATACGACTGCACAAAAGCCATAGACTTTGTATATTTCGATTTTCAAAAAGCCTTCGACAAAGTTCCCCACGAAAGGCTCATTTCCAAAGTGGAAGCGCATGGAATAAAAGGCCACTAACCACGATGAACACGAAACTGGTTCACTGGTCTCACTTAACGAGTGATAATTCATAATGAAGCCAGTGATACGACGCATGTAACATCAGAAGTTCCTCAAGGGAGCGTTTTAGGCCTGCTCCTCTTCATCATCTACATCAACGACCTTGACTTCGGAATCATCAGTAAAATCAACAAATTCGCCTATGACACGGAACTCTGTCACAACATATTCACCGAAAGAGGCAGAGTAATTATCAAATTCAACCTTAACCGACTTCTACAATGGACCGAACCCTGGTAAATACATTTCAACATTGAAAAATGTTCAGTAATGCACGTTGGTGCAAATAACCGGCATTTCCATCACACGATGAATAATGTATTATACCCATTGGAGCAGTACAGCAACAAAGAGATCTAGGCATTATTGCTAATGATCTCAAACATGACAACCAAGTAGAAAAAAGTTTCACAAACGTGAGCATGATTCTTGGTTTTATTGCACGGAACTTTGAATACAAGTCAGAGAACATAATATTACCGCTCGATAAAGTGCTAGTTTGGCCACATTTGGAATATGCACTGCAGCTCTGGTGTCCTACCCTAAGAGATATTAATAAAATGAAAAGAATTTAGCACAAAGCAACGAAAATGATTTTTGAACTTCTCAACCACAGCTATGAAAGACGTCTTCAAAGCTTGAACTTATCACCCTAGAACAAAGAAGACTGCGAGAATAACTCATTGAGACCTACAAGTATCTCAACGACGTTAACGATGTCGCCCTGAAACAGATTTTGAAAGAGACGGTAACGTGCGTACCAGAAATAACGGCCAAAAACTAATGATTAGAAATTTCAAGACATCTCAAGCTTTAAACTTCTTTCCCGCTGAAATTGCAGCAACGTAGAACCAGCTACTCGAAAACATCGTCTGTGCTGGCATTGTGAACACATTCAAAATTGCCACGAGAAATTTTGGATCAGGAACCAGCCTGTATTATAACGGACTGATTCTATGCCCCCAACTCATGAGGCCAGTGTATGATTGGAATACACGTACGTGAGACTGAAATGCCTGAGCGTGAGTGAAGGGTGTGTACGTGCTGAATTGACATACGTAACTAATGTGTACGTGCGCCATTGATGCCCTTACTTTGGACGGCATGAGACCTAGGTAGCAACTTAAAAATGGACCAAAAGACTCGTTTCTATTGCCTTATTTTATTCTTCTTCATGTCTCGTCTTCAAGTCAAGTTTGGAAGGGGGAAGGGGGCCGACACAGGCATCCAATATGCGGATGCCGGAGCGAAAAGTTTTGGGATCGCGTGGGCAGCATGACAGCAAAACTGTCCTTGATGTTAAATTCCCGAAAGCTACTATTATTAAATTACTAGTATAATCTAATAATAAGAATCGCCGTCGTGTGTTTATATATTTTTTCATACATTTATTTATACGTTTCGTGTCACGCTCATAAGAAAAGATATTAAGAAATTAGCACTGGTGGTCTTGGTTTCAGTTCACTGGTAAATTAATACACTCATTTTTGCTGTACAAGTGCACTATAATAAGTCACTTTCAAAAAATTAAAGAGATCCAGAGCTTTATATACTCGTGTCCGTATCATGGATACCGAGTTCGACGGGGTATTGCATATTACAATATACATACACAAGCTCGCAGTTGCTTTCAGTAATGCTGAATTTCTGTATCTAGGATATGACACGAATGGCTCTAACTACTTCTATTGTGGCTCAAAAATACTGTATTCTAAGTTTTTATTATTGTCACAAGAAAAATAAGTTACCTCTGAAATGAGCTTAAGCATAGAAACTCCACTCAAACGAAAAAAAACGACTGAATTGAGAGCGAAAAAGAGAAGCGAGAGAAAGAATATCTCAAGAACAACAAGCTGTTGTAAGGCAACAGAGGTGGGATCAGTATACCACCAAAAATTGTCGATTACCATGTCGATTAATAAACACACATTTGCTGGGTTTTATGGGTTTTTCTGTCCAAAACAGTAATTCTTTGCACTATCCAGAGAAGTATCGGTTTTATCAAAATATACTTGTTGATTAAATATATGTTTCATCCCGTGGAATTTCCACGGATCCTGCTAGTTATTATTATAGTAATAGTAACTATAGTACTAGTGCAATAATGATTATATATTGCTGTACAGCTACTGAAAAATGTTATGGAACAGATATTAACTACACAATGTTAACTTAGCAGTCAGAGTAAGCTCGTGGTTAAACTGAGATTTATTGATTCGAATCCCACATGCAATGTACTGATGACAACCACCTTATGATTGACTGATCTTTAATAAATATCTGCAGGCAATTTAACTTCATTATTTATTTCAAAAATGTCATAAATTTTAACATTCTAATGTACTCTTAGATTTTGGCCAACAGGGAGTAAGTATTTGTTCTCAGAGAGAAGTTATTAATTCACTGAGAAAGGCTTCTAAGCCACTGCTATAGCAGAAGCTTGCAAGGAAAAAAAGAATTCTCAGGCAGCTCGAGCTCTGTAATATCACAGCTACGCTTCTCTGAATATAATGAATAAAGTGATATCAAGTCATGGCACACAGAGAGATGAGAACAAGAAAAATGTTCAGAAGCACTCTAGTTCATAGTGACATTGTCTCGAACGCTTTTTTAAATGACGATATGAAGGAAGAATATTTAACAACACGATACTCAAGTTGATTGATTGTTCTGAACACTAACTTCTGCCTGAAAGATGAAGTTCAAATACAGTCCGTCAATAATATAATGCCTTTCATATTGCACATAAGAAAAACTTCATTCAAAATACCGAAACATCAAAATACTTTGAACACATTTACTTCTATCTCATATTCGAATTAACTTTCTTCTTACTGTCTTGCCGATGGCAAATGTGATCATGAAAAAGATATGCACGTCAAAAATTGTTCACATTTCTTGCCATGAAAATATCAGTGGTTGACAATGGAGCTGTAATGTCAAATGACCATAGCTGAGTCAAAACAAGGTGTTACTGAACGCCTAAACTCGGTAGCAGGTATTCATCTTCTTCTCCTTCTTCTTCTTTTTCTTCTTCTTCTTCTTTATCTTTATCTTCTTATTATTATTATATCATTATAAGTAGCAGTAGTATTAATATTATTCCGCATGATAACATTATTAAATTGTTATGTTGTAGTTCACAGTCCCAGCGATGGTGGGACTCTCGTACAAACGCTCCGTGAGATGCTCGCTCCCCTCATAGCAGCCCTCGTGTCGGTAGCTTAATCTAAAGTTCTTGTCGCCGATATTGTGAGACAAAAAGTGGAATATCAATGCAAACAACCGCCATCAAATTTTCAGCTCAATGTAAGTGGTGGACAGAAACCAGCTGCAGCGTGCTTGCAGTGACCAGAGGCAGCTGCAGCGTGCTTGCAGTGACCAGAGGCAGCTGCAGCGTGCTTGCAGTGACCAGAGGCAGCTGCAGCGTGCTTGCAGTGACCAGAGGCAGCTGCAGCGTGCTTGCAGTGACCAGAGGCAGCTGCAGCGTGCTTGCAGTGATCAGAGGCAGCTGCAGCGTGCTTGCAGTGATCAGAGGCAGCTGCAGCGTGCTTGCAGTGATCAGAGGCAGCTGCAGCGTGCTTGCAGTGACCAGAGGCAGCTGCAGCGTGCTTGCAGTGACCAGAGGCAGCTGCAGCGTGCTTGCAGTGACCAGAGGCAGCTGCAGCGTGCTTGCAGTGACCAGAGGCAGCTGCTGAAAGTCAAATTCATGTGTAACGCAGGAATTTCTGAGCAGTTCAGAGTTTTTTACACAAGTCTGAGTGACAGCAAAACCAGCTTGTCACCGCAGTGACAGCAGAATTTATTTAACTGAAGCAGATACACATTTTGTGGTGACAAAAATATTCAGTTTAATCATAGGTTAATATGTGCAGCATTTCCCTTACGTCGCCCCTAATTGTCAGCAAAAGAACGATAAAGAACTTCAGAGTTAGTGCTGAAGTAGTGAGACTGAAAGTCAGGACTTCAGTCTCAGAACAGCCTGAAGTTTGGATTTTAGCCTCAGAATAGCCTGAAGTTCTGATTTCAGCTTAAGAACATACTGAAGTTAGAACTTCAGCCTCAGAGGAGCCAGAAGTCAAGACTTCAGCCTCCAAACAGTCTGGAGTTCTGACTTCAGCCTCAGAACAACTTGGAATCTGATCTTCAGCCTCAGAATAGCCTGATCCCTTCATAGGCCGCTGCCTCTGTTTCAAAGTTACGACAAAACTCTCAGTCATTCAAAAAGTTGCTATGGGTCTGGCATTAATTACACATTGACTGGCCGATTAAGCGACAGTTCAAACTTAACACACAGAAAATAGTAAGTAATGGAAGAAAATTTGAGCTATTCAGGCTTCTCGGGTGCAACTTGGAGTTCGCTCGATAGGCTTCGGCAGAATCACGTGTGTTTGGTCTCAGTCTTGTCAAACAAGCAGTGATGTCTTGCCAGACACAGCAGTAGGACGAATGACAAGAAAAAACTAAATTCCAGTAAAAGCCCGTAGAACAGTCAGACAAATAATCCTCTTCATCTCTCACGGTCACCAAAAAAAAACACTAAACGAAAAGTTTGAATCTGTGATTCACTATGACGTTGGTGATGCCAGAGGACTGCACAACACATATTTTCCTTAAAACGGTCCCATCTTTTATTTTGACAGGAATTCTTCAATTATTCATTCGTATATTACTTACTTTAAGTAATGGTTTTTTTTAGGTAAACAATACTCTACGAAATATTTCATTCTACTTCTAAAACTTTTTTATCCTCCAGTTTGGCCCCTAAAAAAATTTTCCTTCACCTTTGTTTCAATTTTTGAATCCATTTTATCCCATTTTTTCCTTGAAAGTGCATGGCTGCAATATTCTCTTGAATTTCGGAACAATTGCATGAGGGACAAATCTGGTGAATTGTGGGTAAATGTCAAAATGTTTAAATTAAATTGAGTTGTCTGCAATGGAATGTCTATAAAGTGTTAGTAGCAAAATGAAATTTTTTCGTTATATTACATTATTGAAATGATTAAATATTTGTCTAAGTTTGAAGATCCTTTTTACAGCATCCTCAAACAGGACACCTGTTGACACTCCAGAAGTCAACATATAATATAAGTGCGTCCGTTTTCAAGGTTTTTTATCGACGGTGGTTAGATGGTGTATCGTCCGTCTCGTTGGTGAGAATCAGCTGAAAAATATATTCAGTTTTCGGCATCCAAATATTTATTTCTATTTTTGTCATCTGTTAACGCATTCTTATTTACATTCTTATTGTATTATTAACATTTAATGTGTAAAAAAGGCAGAGGAGGAAAACAGGCTCCGTCTCCTCATCAGGGGGAGATTCAGATGCCTGTTCCTTCATAGATTCCTCTGCAGAAGAATTCCCGATACTCCTTTTCAACCTCTATCTTCAATCCACTGTGGGAACCAGCTGGAGTCACTAAACACCACCGGAAGAAACCTAGAACAAATCCTACAAAATAATCCTTCTCTTGTTCTGCTTACACCTCCTTCCTTACTTACTTACATTAATGTCTATCAAAATTCCTTCTCTACCCTTGATCTTACCTTCTTCTCAACTGTTCTGCAACCTATTGCTTTCATATCAACAGAACAAGATCTGGGCAGTGATCTTTATCCTATTGTAACATGTATTGGAATAGAACCTTCATCAGTTAGATACAAGTCCCGCCTATCCTGCAGGTTTGGTAGAAGGAAGTGGGCGGACTGGTCTGCTGCACTGCGACAACCAGAAATGCCTGAGATATTAGAGGTAGAACAGGATTTTAATGAGTTTAGGAAAAACTTGATATCAGCCAGTGTTACAACTTTTGAACAAACAAAGGAATACAGATTTTCCCACTATAATAAAACGTTTTGGTCCCCTAGACGTGTAGAAGCAGTGGAAGCAAAGCGACAAGCAAAAATAATATTGATATTCCAGCCTTCAAACACTAATTTAATAGCATATAAACGTTGTCAAGCAGCAGTGAAGTTTGAAGTTAAAATTGCCAAGAAAGCATCTTGGATCAATTTCTGTAATAAAATTAATTCTGAAACACCAATATCCTTGGTATGGAAGCAAATAAAACGCCTTCAAACCCATTTTGTTAAAAAAGCGCAGCCCTTCATCTCACTGAACTCCATTTTAACAGACTCAGCCTCTAAAGCCAATGCGCTGGTTGACCATTTTGAGAAAACCCTTGGTTCCCACCACCAACCCCATTCCCTCAGTTGGTTTTATTTCCACTCGCTCTTGCCTTAACGCGTTGCCTCCGATTGCCTGGTCGGTGTAAATCTTCACTTTGTACGCATAGTCACTAGAAGGATCTGAAAAAATTACAGAACCTAACCTAAGCTATCACCTGCTTGATCGACTTTTATATCACCAGCTTGGTCAACTGGTGAGCGAATCTGCTTGCGAGCGGAAAGATCCGGGTTCGAATCCCGCTGCCGACATGGTTGACGCGGCTAAAAATACGGTATGGGACTTGGGTAAACAATCGAATAATTATTGAAGTAATTATCCGACCCAAGAATGGGCCAGAAGATTCGTTCCTATAGCCTCATTCTATTCTATTCCATTTTATTCTAAGTGGCACACACACGTACCACTTCGGAGTCAACGTGTTAAGCAGTTCTGTTCAGTCCCCTTTAAATGAACCATTTACAACAGGTGAATTAAACAGGAGTCTGGCCTCCCTAAGGAACACTGCTCTTGAATTGGACCGTGTTTGCAATGGGCACCTGAAAAATTTACCAGATATTTATAAGAGATGGCTTCTCAACTTGTGCTGTAGTGGTCTTAATACGAGTGTCATCCCAAGGTCATGGCAGCTCAGTTTAATTATTCCCATCCCTAAACCTTTTAAACCTTTAACTGCTGTTGAGTCTTTCCGCTCCATATCTTTGCTCTCCCCTGCCTCCCAAATTTGATGGAACGAATGATAGCTCAGCGCCTTATCTTTTATTTAGAACAAAATGGAGCTTTTAGAAATTCACAGGGGGAATTCAGACAACGGCTGGCGGCAGTCGATCAGGTTGCTCGTCTGGAAGCCGCTATTCGTTCGGCAATTGCCGGGAGAGAAATTTTATTATTTTTTTATGGATTTAACCGATACATTTAATACAGTCTGGCCCACAGGAGTCTTCTACAAGCTAGGTTCGTGTAGAGTTCAAGGGCTAATTCTACGATGGGTTTTCTCATACCTAACTAACCGCTCTTTACAGGTATACCTCGAGGGTTCCTACTCCTCAGTAAGAAGAACTATGTAAAAGCAGTGTTCCACAGGGTGGTATCATGTCCCCCATGCTTTTCAACCTAATGATGTCCGACATTCCAATTCAAACAGGAGTGCAGTCGTGTGAATATGCAGATGATCTAACCTTTTTTACAGCACACAAGGACCTGCATCTAGCAATCGACAAACTCCAAACCCAAATAGACTCCCTTAATAAATGGTCACAACAGTGGGGCCTTGAAATAAATTGTTCAAAAACAAAGGCCATGTGCTTCACTAATATGAGTAACTCCACTTCCTATTTTCTTGTGCAGACAACCTCTTACTTTTGAACAAAAATGTAAATATCTTGGAGTAATTTTAGATGCTCCCCACTTACGATTGGAACCTCCAATATATTACCTGAAACGAGCCTTCATCCCAATTCTTAATATACTCCAATCAATATTCCATAGGCCCTGTGGTGCTGACCGTGAGGTATTACTAAAACTGTATAAAACTCTGGTTTGCAGTCATCTTGATTATGCTGCACCATTATATGGAACAGCACCCCCTAGTAATCTCTCCAGGTTGACCAGCATCCAGAACCAATGCCTGAGCATTGCAACTGTGTGTCATAAAACTACTCCTGTCACTTCCCTTCAAATAGAAGCCGACATTCCACCTTTGACTCTACACCGAGAAGAAATAGCATGTAGATACTACTGTACACTGCTCCAACTGCCTCTCAATGTAGCCACTTCTGAGCTGGTTCAGAGGTGAAATACCTCTCAAATTGCTTCTTATTCCCTATTGCCCACCTTTATCTCAAGTGTGAGAGCTATTTTTCCCAAAGTTGGCCTCCCAACTCCTTCTGCAAATGCATCTCCAATGATCTCGCCACTTCCTCCGTGGTCCAGGATGGTTGATTGCATTCTATCTGAATTTTTGCCTTTTTCTGTGTTTTCATTAACCTCCCAATCAGTTATCCAAACTTATAATAAACTAATGGATACAAAGTTTGAAGATTACATAGCTATATTCACAGATGGTTTGCAAATTAGCGAGATTGTAAATTCCCAGATCTTCCTTCAACACTCGATACATTGAAGTTTTGCTAACACCGACTTCTGCAGCCAGTTCTCAATAGAATCGACTTGGGTTTTGACGCAATTTCTCCCCTGTGTTTTGATAAGTTTTTTGGTTCGAACATTTTGTTTGCGGCCTTGTCCTGGTTTATCAGAGATTGTACCAGTCTCCTTAAACTTTTTAACAATTTTACAAACAGCTGTACGGTTCTTTTTAACTTTTTTGCAATTGATACGTTGCTCTTGCCTTGTTTGTGGAGCTTGATAACGATATTTCGATCCACAGCCATTATATAAAGTATGAATCTAAAATTTAGACACTTCAAATAGAAACATTATCTTACTACCTTTAAATAATATAGATTTAAATGACCAAACATTCATTTTCAATGATTTATTTAATATGAAAACTGGTTGCTTTGATTCTGAAACATCCTGCACTCAGATTGACGTATAGGCTACACAGACTGAGATGTAGGATACATCAACCAAGATGTAGGATACGCAGACAGAGATGTAGGATACACGGACTGAAATGTAGAATACACAGACAGAGATGTAGAATACACCAACCAAGATGTAGGATACGCAGACAGAGATGTAGGATACACGGACTGAAATGTAGAATACCTGGATCGAGATGTAGGATACACAGACGGAGATGTAAGATATACAGACCGAGAGGTAGGATACACAAACAGAAATATCAGCATCAGGGAGTATTAGTGAACTTTCAAGAGTATTAAGAAGTATTAAAAAATATTAAAGAGAATTAGGGAGTATTAGGGAAGTATTAAGAAGTATTAAAGAATATTAAGGAGTATTAGGGAATATTAGGGAGTAGTTACCTGAAGTTGCATTGCATAATTATTTTATGCCTCTGCTGCTATAATCAGAGGACGGAACTCTCCTTAATTCCGAAAATAGCTTGGTAAACACTTAATAAACTTAGTAAACACCAAAGTGGAGTTTATGCTAATTCTTTTGACTGGAGAAATTTGTCACAATTTAAAGGATGTTGTTCTGGGCCAGCGAAGTGTTTCGGAAGCAAACATTAAAAAAAAATACAAAAACATGAATCATTTGTTATTTATTTTTACCACGAAATCGTGAAGAAGTTTATTGGCAACACGCTAGTTCATTACTTCTCTTAGAAATTGCTGTTATAGTTCGCATATTTTTAAGAGCACTAAGTTCAATTTGATGACAACACAGAAATATTCAATTCTGAAAAGATTTCATAACGTCGTAGGTGAGGCGTACAGTAATAATGAGACCTACGTACAATGTACACAACACTGACCACTTAAGAATGCAGCATGTGTGCGTACTCTCACTTGGACTCTGAGTCTAGCAACAAGAAATTATTTGAAAAACCAGTCTTATGTTGATGACCTCCACAGACCCACTGATCAGACCTCCACAGACCCACAGATTCCATCCAGAAACATTATATGTAAATGAGGTGCGAGCATCTGTTTTATACACAGATTAGACCTCCACTGATGATGTACATATATTATCATTAGGACAATGCAGAGGCTCACCTTGTCTTCATCGGTGTACAGTGAGTGTTATGTCTAGCTGTTCAATTATTGAGAACTGGACGACTAGTATCATGTATTAATGGTTCCATTATGTGTGCTCTAAGTGACTGGACTCACTACCAACTAATCTACATCACTGTAAATTAATCTACATCACCGCAAACTAAACCACATCACTACAAACTCTTCTACATCACTGAAAACTAAACCACATCACTACTAACTAATGTAATCTTCAGCTATTTTGAGTTATAGTTACATTGGAAGTGTGTCATACGTGTGATAAGACCTGCAGCGTCAATAGCAGAAACGTAAACAATTTTTTAAAGTTCACTTCCAAGAATTTTCACTTCGATGTCTCTAAAAATGTTCATATCAAGTCATTTGAAATGCTGAAGAATAAATTACTTAACTTTCTACAGTTGCCACCTGAAGTTCACAGAGGTCAGGAGGCTGAAGACATTCCTGGAAAACTGGAAGTTTGCATCCAGCGTAGAGAGTTAAGAGGGGTAGGACTGTGGCAGCCCAGCTAGAGTGAGTTGTCATGGAGTTAAAGCGAGATCCAGCTGGCCTGGAGCCTCTGTCTTGATGCCAAGCACTGTCTTGATGCAGAAACTGTTTTAATGCTTGCATTGTCTTAATGCAGGCTGTCTTGATGCAGGAGCTGTCTTGATACAGGCTGCCTTGATGCATTAGCTGGCTTGATACAGGTACAGTCTTGATGCAGGAGCTGTCATAGTGCAGGAGCTGTTTTGATGGAGGAGCTGTCTTGATGAAAGAGCTGTTTTGATGCAAGGTGTTTTTCTTGCATGCTGCCTTGAAGCAACAGCTATCTTGATACAGGCTGTCTTGATACATGCTGTCTTGATGCAGAAATTGTCTTGATGCCGGAACTATTTTGATGCAGGCTATCTAGATGCACAAGCTGTCTTGATTCAGGCTGTTTTAATTTCAGAGTTGTTTTAATACAGGCTATACTGGTGTCAGAAATGCCCTGATGTAGGCTGTCTTGTTGCGAACTGTTTCAATGCAGGAGCTGTCTTGATGACGGCTGTCTTAAACCAGGCTGTCTTGAAGTCGGCTGTCTTGAAGCAGGCTGTCTTGAAGAATGCTGTCTTGAAGTAGGCTGTCTTGAAGCAGGCTGTCTTGAAGCAGGCTGTCTTGAAGCAGGCTGTCTTGAAGCAGGCTGTCTTGAAGCAGGCTGTCTTGAAGTAGGCTGTCTTGATGCAGACTCCGAAGTCGCACAAATTTTGACAGATCATCGCTCGCCTCAGTCTGCCGCTCTCTGCACTCAGTCAAATGGTAAACATTGTATCATTTGGAGCTCAGGCAAATGCTTCCCCTCGTTTACTTTCATTTCTGAGAGGATGAGTTATGTATTCAGTGCTGGATGTGCACCTCAGCTCGGTAGGAGCATGACTAAGCGTAACTTTATTACTGTTGAGTGGTGGAACACTACAGGGTTAACGTATTTTCACCGTCGAAAATATTGAGTTATAAATATTCGTGTCTATATTCTCTTGAAATTTGCAAGTACACGTAAAATTTAGCTTTAAGCCTTTGAAACAGTTTGGAAAATACCTAAAAATGTAATTTCAGTGACACTACATACATTAAAGCCAAGGGGCTTGGCATCTGAAGATTCGACCACCTGCTGCTACTTATAACTCACGTCGATGTAACCCAGCATAAGCTACGCAAGTAAATATTTATTTTCCCAAGCAATTTAAATTATTAACGCTGCTTAAGTCCAGTAACTTGTGACTTATGAACTGTGCCTTTGGGAGCCGAGCTGACAATTTCTTTAATGGAACTAATGAGGTGATACTAATGGAGGCGTAAAATGGGGTTTAATAGGGCGTACAATGGGGCTAATGGGAGCGTACAAAAGTGTTAATGGGAAACGTGCATTCACCAGCACTTCCAAGGTGGGGGCGGGCTCGTATTGTTACTCTCTGATAAATAAATTCCCAGTTTGCATGACAACTAAACTAAATTACTGTCCACGATGGAACTCAAGACTTCAGGTCATGAGAGAAGCGTGTAAGGTTTGCCGAAGTTCTCTAGTCTTCCCTGACGGTTATTCCCCCAAGCTAAACGAATATTTCCCTTGTGTGTTGACAGAAGCGAGGTAAGCTGAAGTACAGTCACTGGTTAATATTTTCTCTTCTCATGCCACTAAATGAAGCTCACCACATACAACGAACTTTCGAAAATAAATTAAAAGATTTCTTTAACTCAAAATTGACTTAAAATGGTGTAGGATTTTGAAAGCGTGCTTTTCAAGGTCAGAAAATTAATTAAATGTTACTCGAATATTCTGCTGACACTTCCAATTGCTCGGCACTTGTATTGATACTTTTAGTCACTGGTTTAAACATACGGGTAATGCATTTGTCACATGAACACAGCTGTGGTGTGTGGGTGCTGTAGAGAAAATAAAATCAATAAACTTGTTTCTGCGCGAGATGAATTCTAATGAAATGAGAACAGAACTATTGGTTCAGGCAAAGGTAGATGCTGTTCATTATATGGAGCTATATTTGGTCTTAGGTAATTATGGGCTCTATAATCTCACTGCTTATGCAAGAAGCGTAGTTGGTTGCCACACGCTAGCATTATAAAACACATGACAGAGACAGGCGAGGATTTTCTTCATTATAAATAGGAATTGTCTCAAAAAAAGGAAATTTGGTGCAAACGAACAGTGAACCGATAGTTGCATTATATAAACGAAATATACTCACCAGATGATTGATAAAATAAATTTAAAGAAGACGATTTTTTTGTAAGAAAACTCTACAATACCACAAAGAAGCTTGACTAAATTGAAGCTTGTATGGCAACACTCGGAAGTGTTCTGTGCTATTAAAAAGCAATTAGCGTTCCATCAAAGTTACGTGACCAGACCATGTGTTCCTGGCGGCCGTGCTCGGCTTGATGAGATCCCTTATGAGTGAAGCAAGTTCTCAATTTCTTCATTTGAATCCCTGAGGATGACTGCAGTGCTCTTCTTACTGGGATTGAACGCCTGGAGCCATGACGCAGCAAATCATACCATGATTGCTATACCGTTTTGAATTCATATGAAGCCGCGTGGTTAAGACGCAGGAGTACCAATAATTTTTAATGTAAAATGAATACATTCATGTCAAGTGATGCGGAGAAAATTACAGCCAAAGAGACTTTTTCTAAGTTTTAAAATGGCAGCAAAAAAATTATTGCAGTCTTCTGATACAGAACTAACATCAAGCAGATTTTTTCAATGTCCAATTAAGGCAATGATCCAGTGAGCTTTTCTTAAGAAACGAAAAGCTTGTATAACCAGCAAAAAAATTAATCGTCCTTTTAATTTTTCATTATTAAGTGCAGATCACCGTAACAATTTCTGATACAGTAATGAATTTAATAATTTTGATGCTTCAATATTTCTTTTTATCACTGCGTTTATTATCGTACAAAATCTGGCGTCATAAAAAAACTCACAAATAGCATTAACACAATACAAGTGTATTTTTTATTTTACCGACTCATAGTCACCCAAAAGGTGATATCTCGTGTGTTAGCTGTTAGTGACACCAGCACTGTGTTGTGTGAGGCAACCCTTACTTCACAAAATGTCTTGTATTTCATTATGACTCTCTTCAGTGCACACCTCTACGGAGAACCTTTCTTGCATACTTCCCCTCTCTTATGTAGCAATCATGGCTGTCCTTCCCTAATCCAGCGCTGTTCCTTCACCTACTCACTCATCCAACACACCTCACACACCTAACGCACCTCATACTCCCTGCTTCAGTTTTAAGATTTTAGAGAAAATTTATAGCTGCACGTATTGAAATATTCGCTGCCTCTATCGAGACAATTTTTGCGATTTACCACATAAAAGTTAAACGCAAAATTTCCTCTCAAATCATAACTTGAGAGTCGCACAAGTGTGTTCTAAGTGTGAGATATCGGACGAACTTCACAACTGCCCCAGTCGTTTTAATTGTGACCCTTGTGTTACAGCATGTGGCACGAGGGCGTGCAAGTTTTCGAGGAAAACTCTGAAAAGGAAAATTTATCGTTTGCAAGAATTTGCACATCATCTTCTTTAGTTTTTATGGGTTTCAGGAATCCAGAACATTTTCTGAGTTTTGGCCTTGACGTTTGTATCCAAAGAGCTGATGGGAAGAATTTTCTTTCTGAACACAACAAAACCCAACTCTTTTTGAGTTTTATAAATGTATTATTAATAGATACTTGTATACTTGGTTTAACAGTTGTAGCTTTCATGAATGTATTTAACAACAATATATACACAAGGATATTTTTGTGTTGAAAAGGCTATCCATGAAAATACATAGCTGAGACTAACTATATGTATGTATAAGAGTGAGCAACGAAGAGTATGCATTACATAAAGAGTTTGACTAATTTATCAGTCAAACTAGGCTACTATCAAACTATGTAGTCCATTTAAGAAAATCACTTCCACATTCTAAGCATTTAAATCTACTTTTGAATAAATGACTCGACTGATATTATGTATAAACCTTAACTAAAAATATAGTTGTCTGTGTTAACAAGTTACACTATTCAGCTGTTAAGCTTAAACCAGTTATGGTTATCTTCAAAGCAGCCGTGTGTAATATTTGTATTCTATACAACTTCAAGGCCAGTGTACCCAAGTCACTAGGCAGGGGCTCGTCAATATTATCCCATTATTACTGCAGCAGCGATAACAACTTTGAGTAAATTAAAAGAAAATTTTTAATGTCAAAAGTTGCAGGTTTGACCCTCAGTTAATAAGTTGGGTCGCACAATCTTTTTCAGTAAACAAACGTTAATTGAAACTATGTTAAATATCTTACAACAAAGACATGATCTGTTGCTTTGATTCTTTGGAGTGCGTGAAGATTCAAATTTAGATGCGCAATTTCTATTTTAGGTTACACAAAAATACACAGCAAAAAAGTACAAATTAGTAGGAAAATTTTGAAGGAACAAACAACCGTTGATCAGATTTATAATTTTTTCATTTAATTTCGTATTATAATTGAGTTGGATGACTCAACAGGCAATAAATCTTTTATTCTGAGGAAGTTGAAGATAGTTTCCGTCAGTTCCTGGAGCTCTTCGATGCACTGAACTGCGTGATCTCTTCTACTATGACACACCCTTCATAGTAATTTACTTTTTATTTTAAAGATTTCATTAGTCACGTCGACTTGTTAGTTAAAATGTACAAACGTACGGTGTGTTCTGAGGCATGGATAGTCCTGGAGAATGCAGAGAGTTCAAT
>VCRD01000332.1:47083-102245 GCA_006783055.1 Trinorchestia longiramus | reverse complement strand
ATCCCTGAACTTGATGAGGAAGTGAGTATGTAACAGCTACACTCAAGAGTTTTATAAAAATATCATGGGGGTATAAAAATATTGACACGTGGTCCATGAATAAGAGCCAAACCAATATTAGTGTAACAGCTTCTCCTCCTTGACTATAAGAAACTAATTAGAAAATAAATTTTATTTTGATATTATCAATTATGAAATTATTCATTAGTTATTTTCAGTACACCCAAGTAAGAAAAAAAATTCTTCCATAAATTTTACAGGAGGGTAAAAAGAGTAAAATTAATTTCGATGAGTTATTCAGTGTTCTGACCCAGATTCTCTGTACAAACCACTACCACTCNACAGCACCACACAAGACAGCACCACACAAGCCAGGCAGCACCACACAAGACAGCATCACACAAGACAGCACCACACAAGACAGCATCACACAAGACAGCTCTAAACAATCTTCAAACTGCGGAAATTTTCATTCATTGCACTTTAACATCCATTTCCGGCTCTTGCGTGTTACTGGGACAACCTCTGACCCATAGTACAGCTTTGTTCCTATAAATTTCTGTGAAGTTCTTCTTATAACCTGGCAACATCCTGCTACAGGAGCTGGGTTATAGGCTTACTTTGATATAACTTCTAAATAAGGAGACAATTGAAATGCTCATACACAAGAGAAGCAACACTCTCAATCTGCAAAAATTTGTTATGAACTCTACGGTCTTTACTCCTAATATTTAAGTATCTCCTCTCACAAAAGGTCAGTCTGAGTTCAACCTGTATGACTGAAAATAAAAGTGAACGTTATAAGATACGACATTAAATCAATGTTTTCAATAATATTACTTAGTTTTAAGTATTGAAGCCCCCAAATTATTTGTAAATAGGTTTTTGATATTAAATCTACAACCTTTTGTAATTGTGCATCTCGTGTACTGAAAACTCGGAATAAATTATTATTATGTGATGTATGAAATAGTATTTCATCCAACTGACTCCACTGTGATAATCGAAATACATAATCGAAAAGCTGTTAGCACAGTGAAATAGGGAAGTGACAGAGCATCATAAGGCTGATTATCCCATTATCTATTACTAGGAATGACCATGTTTATATATTTACTGGTGTACCCGTGCCATCAAAAATGATGCCAAATACTGTTGGAAAGATATTAAATAAAGTTACATATAAGAACGCAGTGCAATATATTTAGTTTTATATATATTTACAAATGACACACGTTTAATTGAGTATTTCTTTAATGAAAACATTCCTAGTGAAAACTAAGACACTTAGTTTTCTACTGCTGCAATTGACTCTGCAATTCGTGTCATATTCAGGCACAATGTACCCGAATCATAGGGCAATACCCCGCCGAACTCGGTATCCACGATACTGACTCCAGTGTATAGGGCTCTGGATCTCTCTAATTTTTTTGAAAGTGACACGAAACATATAAATAAATAAATATGCAAATAAATATACAGGGTGGCACATAAGTAACGAACCCTTTTCAAAATTAATAATGAATAAACTATGAAAGGTATAACGATGGGGATAATTGCAAACGATAGAGGAACTCTTAAAGTTTATTTACATGTCGTATCCTGTCTACAGATACCCAGTGTATATTGCGGTAATACTTTATTTATTATTAATTTTTTAAAAGGGTGCGTACTTATGCGCCACCCTGTACAAATAAATATATAAACACACGACGGTCATTCTTAGTATTGGATTTATTTATTTGTTTCATTTCACGCTCTTAAAAGTAGATATGAAGAAATTAGCACTGGCGGTCTTGGTTTCAGTTCACTGGTAAATTAATACACTCATTTTTGCTGTACAAGTGCACTATAATAAGTCACTTTCAAAAAATTAAAGAGATCCAGAGCTTTATATACTCGTGTCCGTATCATGGATACCGAGTTCGGCGGGGTATTGCATATTACAATATACATACACAAGCTCGCAGTTGCTTTCAGTAATGCTGAATTTCTGTATCTAGGATATGACACGAATGGCTCTAACTATTTCTATTGTGGCTCAAAAATACTGTATTCTAAGTTTTTATTATTGTCACAAGAAAAATAAGTTACCTCTGAAATGAGCTTAAGCATGGAAACTCCACTCAAACGAAAAAAAAAAGACTGAATTGAGAGCGAAAAAGAAGAGCAAGAGAAAGATTATCTCAAGAACAACAAGCTGTTGTAAAGCAACAGAGGTGGGATATCTAATTTTATTTAGTATCTTTCCAACAGTATTTTCCATCATTTTTGATGGCATTGTACACTAGTACAATAATACCCAATTTGTTGCTTGCTTGATCCGTCTTTCTGTCACGCTCTTAAGGATTAGATAATAGGAAATTCATCCACGAATAACAAGATGAGGTACCATGAAATTGCATCCCTAAATTATGATGGCAGATAGAGCTTCTGGAATATATATTCGAAAGTCAAAATACTGTATTAGAGCTGTTGATCCTGTCATACATAAACTATTTGGCATGTTTTTTCAGCTGAATTTCTTCGCAGCTGTTGAAAATTCGTGCGGAGTAGAAGCCAAATATTGAGTACAAGCACCTGGTTTAATAATACACAGTTTGTTGCTTGTTTGCTTGCTTGGTCCGTCTCTCTGTGACGTTCTTAAGAATTTAGATAGGAGGAAATTCGGTAGGGAATATATGTATTGTAAGCATTGTATTGTGGATACCAAAGACACAGTCTTCAGTGTGGAAACTCCTTCACAAAGCCCGCGTCCACTGGCAAATAAAATGAAATAATTCAGTAAAAAACACGTGAATTTTCACGTGTAGGACTACCAGTCATTATTATTGACGAGTAGGTGACACACTCATTTTACAATTTATTCTACTGTACTACAGCAGGCATTTTCATCTGATATCTATTTATGAGATCATGTATTCGAAGTACATGGCTAGGTTTTTCATTACTCCTGAATATTAAAATATTCCACTGGTGGTCATGGATGAGAATTGTGCAATTTTATTTAATTATAGATTTTCTCTGAATGAATACTTGTGATGCCACATATTTCGATTTCAATTCTATTTTTTTGCTGCATGGAAAGATGACACAATTTTTCATAACTGACAAGTGAACTCAAGACCCAGCAGCAGACGACATAGTTTTTTCTAAAACCAAATAAGTTAATCAGATGTGTTTACATCCTTCTGATTCTCCTCTATTGATGCTTTGCTCCTTTCGTCAAGAAAAGCAAATAAAATTTAATTTACAGTCTCATTCATGTACGTCTTAACGGTAATCTAAAAATCCCATCAAAACACACGCAGAGCCGCCATTTCCACAACTTAATATACAAATTAGCAAACTGCAGTACAAAGGACAAAATTTCTAAAATATTCCTTGTAATAGATATCGTGGACGATAATTATAATTCCCTTCAAAGAGAAACTATGGAGCTCGATAACAAAAATATTACTTTTTTTTCGAAACCCTTCAACCCTCAAAGTGTCAAGCCTTCCTCCACTCCCCTCCTCCTCCTCCACTCCTTCCCCTCCCTCTAGTAACAACACTCCTGTGGCCTTTGACTCTCACCGCCACTCACGACTACAGAACTGGATCTCTGATGTGTCTTGCTCAGCGAAGTAGCACTGAAGTGTCCTTCAGTTGTCTCTGTCCTCCCATGCACCAAGCGCCCTCACTACTATTTTACAAAGAAAACAGAGATTCTTGAGATTTTTCCTCCACGGCCCAATTACGGATTTTCTCTCAGGAGTCAATACTCCGAGTATCTATGAAAAGCTTCCTGACAAATTCTTATTTCCATGAATGCACGAGCATTGCCGGATATGAATCCGAAAACTTGCAATTAGGAGATTGGTGTCAAACTCAGCAGCCTTGACATCGCCTGCGCAGGTGAGGCTGCTCACTGGAGACTTGTTAACACAGAGAGCGTTATGAGCATGGAGGAACATTATCAATATTTTTAAATCCTTAGGTGAATCTTAATAGGTATATATATTATACCGTATACCATGAATGTTATCGTTGTCGAGAAGTCAGGGTCAGATGTAAAACGAATCGCATAGCTGTTTTTCGGGGATTTTGGGCACAAAGGTGACTCAGACATTTATCAAACAAATTTTAAACTATAATATATACTATAATAAGAACCACGTCCGTCCGTCTGTCCGTGTGTCACACTCTTCTAATCGATAGCTTTGATAGCAAGGATAAATCTTAAGAAATACAAGAAATCATTTTATTGCATTATTTTTCTGTGGGAATTCAATTCCCTTTCATTTGCATTATGGTATCCAGAATACACCATCGGTTTATTTTTACAAATAGAAATTTTCTTTGAACCTTTTTCTGTTGAAATTCATCATGATGTTTTGATATTTTTAATTGATAATGTGAAAAGAAATGTTTTAAATTAGTTTGACTAGTAATCTGGCTACCACTTAGTATGAGGCCAAAGATTTTTGAAATTGATTTCGTGTCACGCTCTTAAGAATAGATCAGCACTGGCGGTCTTGGTTTCAGTTCACTGGTAAATTAATGCACTCATTTTCGCTGTACAAGTGCTCTACAATAAATCCCTTTCAAAAAAATTAGGATAATCCAGAGCCTTATATACTCGAGTCCATATCGTGGACACCGAGTTCGGCGGTATATTGCCTCTCAAAAATACTGTATTCTAAGTGTTTATTACTGTCACGAGAAAAAGAAGTTACCTATGAAATAAGCTTAAGCATGGAAACTCCACTCGAATGAAGAAAAAGACTGAATCGAGAGCGTAAAAGAAGAGCGAGAGAAAGATTATCTCAAGAAAGATTTACAAATATTTTTTACCATCATTTTTGATGGCATGGGTACACTGCCGCGAACAATTTAGACACACCGAAATCCATGCCAGGATAATAACCGTGAGTGGACGCTCTCTATTAATTGATAATGCGAAAAGAAATGTTTTAAATTAGTTTGACCAGTAACCTGGCTACCACTTAGTATAAGGCCTAAAATTTTGGAAATTGAGTTATTGTTTTCGAAATTGTGATTTTCTTAAAAAGCTTCAAAAAGATAACAGAGGATATTTCAGAATTAAATTCCGGCGAAAAAGGCCAACATGGATAGAAACGTGTCCAACCGTAACAAAGAAGCAGCAAGACTTCGACAGCAAGAAAGACGTTGTTCATGTGTTTCATTGCTACTACAGGGTGTCCCAGAAGTAACTGACCCTTTTGATTTGCTAATAAACCGAAAACTATTAACGCTAGGATATTGAAACTTGTTTTATTCGAAAGAAAACCCTTTTTTGTGGCACAATAGGATACTTGGTATCCTATTTACGAACCAGCTTGACAGATGATGTTTGCTTCATTGCAAACCCTTAATTTTCATCATGTCTCCATACAGCAAAAAAGAAAGAATAAGAATTTTGCAAATCTACACACGAACAATGTCAACAACAGAAGTGCAACGTGATTACAGAAATTATTTCAGAACAACAACCAGTCCTCTTCGAAGAACGCAATTAAATCGGTGTATCGAAAATTTACGGACACTGGAAATGTTAATGATAAACAACGATCTGGAAGATTAACACGTTTGTTGTGATTGCCTGATTGGTGTAAAACTTCACTTTGCACGCATAGTCACTAAAAGACTTGGAAAAAATTACAGAACCTAACCTCAGTGATCACCGGTGGGTCGCATCGCAACAAACGTGTTAAAATCAATTCGAACTGAAGCTGTAATCAAGCGAGTTTCTGCAAGTGTTACAGATAATCCTAAAGCCTCCATTAGAAAAATTCAAATCAATTATCTATTTCCCGATCGACATTACACCGCATTCTTAAAAAAGACTAGAAGTTATATCCTTACAAAATTAAATTAACCCAACAGTTATTGCCTAATGATTATCACAGTCGTGTTAATTATTCCGAATCTTTTATTCGTTTATGTGAGGATGCCTCTTTCATCGAAATCATTATATTCTCTGACGAAGCTCACTTTCACTTCTCTGGCCATGTAAATAGACAAAATTCTAGAATTTGGTGCGATGAAAATCCAAGAGAAATTCAAGAAAGGCCGCTGCATTCTCTTCGTGTAACGGTTTGGTGCGGGATAACTGCTTCCAATGTGATTGGCCCATACTTTTTTGAAAATAATGATGGCACAACAGTAACAGTTAATGGTGAAAGATACCGAACTATGATTAGCGAATTTTTAATTCCTGAAATTGAGAGACATGGCCTACGCAATACTTGCTTTCAACAGGATGGAGCCACGGCCCATACAGCAAGAGAAAATATAACATTGTTAAATGAGTGCTTTCCATATCATTTGATTTCATGATTTGGTAACATTCCTTGGCCCCCTCGTTTTCCAGATTTGACCCCATGCGATTTCTTCTTATGGGGCTACCTGAAGTCAAGGGTTTATGTAACAAATCCAACAAATCTGCAAGAACTTAAAAACAACATTTGTTCTGAAATAAGACAACTATCGCCTGATACACTAAGGAGCGTTATGGAAACGACAAAGAAACAAACCCTAAGTTGTCAAAACAACCATGGCCACCATTTAAAAGACATTATATTCAAAACCTAGTTTTAATAAAGGATAAAAAAGTTTTTCTTTCGAATAAAACAAGTTTCCTTTATCCTAGCGTTAATAGTTTTCGCTTTATTAGCAAATCAACAGGCACAGTTACTTCTGGGACACCTTGTACAATTTCATTTGATTTGAACAATTCAGAGACCTGCATCTCCTATGAGAGCCTCTCGAAGATCTGCGTCTCACGGATGAGCTCTTCAAAAAGTTGAAGCTCATTAATCTGTGTTCAGTTGCTGGGAGCAGTGGGCAACCAAGGGAGAGCAACACTCATGAGGATGTTTGATAAATTGGACTAAAAATTATAGATCGTCTATGAATGCAAGCATTTCACTATCACGGCTATAACGTAACATATCATAGGCATATAGTGTTTTTCGCTAATTTGTTTCCGTTTTAGAGTTGATCACGTTTGATAAACAACATTGCTTTTCATCACAAGCAGGAGTTTGTTCCTTCATCGTCATTAAATTGGCAACAAACTTCTCGTAGTCAAATCAAGGTAATAATGCTTTTCGATCTTCTAAAATCATTCCTAAAATTGTCATGATTAAACGAAATGAGTGAATTTATCTCTTTAAGTAGAAGTGCTAAGCTGTTGACCTTCTCGTTAAGAAAATCGTTAATGAGACTCAAGACAACACAGCTGCTGGTGGGATCAGGTGGAGGAAATTTGAATGTGAGCGAGACAGTCTCGGTGGGGCAACCAGAATGTTTATACGTACAAAGTTAGACTTCACTTATGAACTGCCACGATACAAACTGCAGACTTTAGACCCGACGAGTTAACTCATTATATGAACTTATGATGAAAAACTCACGTAGCATCTCAATTTTAAAATCGTATGAAGCTTTTTTCTGAGAGAAATGTGTTGCAATTGAGAAATTCAAGTATCTTTGGCACAAATGACAAACTTATCAGCATGTCAAAAACATTAGACCTGATATGGTATTAAAATTATTACTGCTAGTTCAGAACCCTCTGCATCCTGAGTGACAATGAATCTTGTTTATAGGTTTTTGTTACATCTCATAAACTGTATTTCGCGTGTGATGCCTGCAAGATAATACTAAATTAATCTACTGATGAAAACTGAAAGTTCAGAGACAAACTTGCTGTTTAAACCTGCCTCTCGTACCTGAAAGTCAAAAATATCAGATATATCTTCTCGCTCAATGACCTCGATTTAAAAATATTGCTATGGTCGTCATCGCCAGCCTAAACCTGCTTCTGAACAAGCAAATATTCACAATATTTTTACTGACATCACAAACGACTCAAGAAAATCTTCACTTTTGGTATACGTCAGCTGCTGGCACTTAATTAGTTTCGCTATTAATCTTAATTTAAACAAAATTGGCATTTATCGGCTTACATGACATTTTTTAACGAGAATAATTCAAGTCTTGAAAAAAGTTCAGATTAACAACTCCTACAAACCTGACAGATTTTCATGACCAAATGTGGAGTACAAAGATCGTTTTAGTACAATTGTCTCGGAGCAAGTATTATACTTTGATATTGGCATTGTGGTTTCGGCATTGTGGCATGGCACGGCATAGTAGCATGACATAGTGGTTGATATATGTAGTTTGCTGCTATAGCAGTCACTCATGGTCCACAGCATAGTGGTGTGTACTACATGTACCATACATGTATGATATAGTGATATAGAATGGTAGAATTGTGTAGTGGTACGGCATAGGGGTATAGTGTATCTGTCTGGCATACTCTCCTGGTATGTAACTATAATACGAATACGCAATTGCGAGCTCTATTTCAAAACTGTTATTTTTGTGGATATTATCATGCAGTTCACATCAAGACTTTTCCTGTAGCTCTTAAATAAATAATCTTACATCAATTTTTGATCATTTTGAAAGTTCGGATCTAACTGCTGTAGCGGTTAAATGGGTTTAATGAACTCAACTTATTCATCATGTGACCAGTTGCCTCCTTCCTCTCCCAGACCGTGCGCATCAGTAGATATTCCTAAACGCATTCCGCCACACAAATGCATGACTGACTGCGTTCTGTTATCCACACTCTAATGCTGACACCAGCAAGCCTTCTCTGTAGACGACGTCAGAAGCTGACGCTGATCTCAACTTGGCTGTCATCCACATGATTACTTTGTGCAGGACTGAAATAGGGTACTCTGCTTAATACAGCGCTTGATTACTGGTCGCAGTCGTTTTGGACTGAACAATGATACCATATGAAGCAACAGCACCAGATATTTTCGTCTGTCCTAATTCTGCATTGCTGTAACTTTATGTGTTTTATGAAGCCTTTTCTGCTACTAGTATCATTCCCTTTGACTGACTATCAAATCAATCACATAATCATCATTTACTTGCATGCATAATAGACAATGTATCTACATCTCTGTCTTTCTCTTTCTCTCTCTGTGTCAATCCCATTACTTCCTATTAATTACTGAAGAAAAATTATTGAGCTGAAATCACTAGTATCTAACAAAACTATTTTAATGTGAATACCAAAGGCACCCTATCACTATAAAATACTGCATTTTGCCCGTTATTAGCTTTCTTTTCTTACAAGGCTATACTATCGGTAAATAAGGTACAAAATGGAAGTTCTGTATATGTTCATGAAAAATATTAAGATTCTGATAGAACCGCAGGTAAAGTTGAAAAATATATTTTATTTCATAGATCCTTTATTTGATCACTTTTAAACCAAGGAACTTCAACGGGTGCTATTTTAGTCATGTTATCGGTAGATAACAATGGATTACAATGTAATGGATAGAATGGAAGTTCTGAATATATTCATGAAAAATATTCATTTAAAGCCAAACAATTGATTGTAAATCTTTCACACATTCTTTTTTATAATAATTTTACTAATTTGAAATTATTATGGAAACGAATGTGTTAAATATTTACGACTAATTATTTAGCTTTAAATGAATATTTTTCATTAATATACATATACTAGTGTACCCAGCCGTCAAAAAATGACGACAGGAATTTCATGATAATAATTCACTGGTGCTCACCAGTGATCAACAACTCCAACAATGTCAATTTTTCTCCTTTCGTGCAAGTCTTCTCCCGACATGTTAGCTGTCCTTTCCGTAAACCTTTCTCTTTCAATTTTTCTGCTTCCGTTCAAGTCTTCTTGCGACATAGAGATTGTCTTTTTCGCAGATCTTTCCCTTTCTAATATTCCCGTTTCTTGTATTTCTTCATGTGACATCGGAGCGCATAGTTCAGTTTTTCTTGTACTATCCATCTTTCTTCTCTCTTCATTGCTTTCTTTCCACAAAGTTGGCCTCTTTAGACACTTTTTTTTCACAATCACGGTCCATCCTTGGTTCGCGTTCTTGGTGACTTTTTTTGAGAGACAGCTCTCCTCTTGAGCTTAGCATCCATGGCTCGAACATTGGTCATATCACTGATACTTTGTTGAGATCTTTGCCTCCTTCTCCTCTCGTGCACTAGGCTGCGTTTCTTTCCTTCCGATGTTTCTTCTATTGTTCTAATGAATTTTTCAGATTCAATTTCATACAAAAACATATTTGCAGATGATACAACATATCCCCATTCTACAATACAAAGACCACTCAAGAGCATCTTGCCATTGAGAAAAGTTATATTCTGTTTATTATTTTGGACTGCCATAAGTTATTGATGACTTCTTGATGATAAAAGCCTTGTTCCAGTAACTTACTAAGGCAGAAAGGCAAGCGAAGCTCCTGGCAAAAACTATCCGAAATAGCTTATGCACGACAGGATCGAAAATTCAATCATAGATACAGCAATTCATGTACCACGCTCAAAAGAGGGATATCATCAAATCAAATAGTACCGAAGCACTTTTAAAAGCAAAGTGGTTTTTTCAGCGACATACAGTGTGTCCGTTGGATGAGGCAGTCGATGTAAAGGTGCTGGTTCAATAGCATAGTTTGAAGTAGCAACATGCAGTCATTAAGTAGAAGAATACTGTATCCAAGCTTTCTTTTAAACGAATGTCACCCCCATCATGCAATGGAACAAAAAATTGTAATGACCCAACACTGGATTCCGTATCGTGACTACCTGCAGTGACCCAACCAAGGGCCTTTACTCCGCGCGAAGTTTCAAAGCCTACGAAGAAATTCAGCTGGAAAAATATGCGAAATAGCTTATGTACGACAGGATCAAAAACTCTCAGGCAGCATTACGATTTTTGGGTATATATTCCAGAAACTATATTTGCTACCGTAATTTAAGGGTGAAATTTTAGGATATCTCATCTTGTTATTCAGTAGACGAATTTTCTCTTATCTAAATCCTTAAGAGCGTGACAGAGAGACAAACCAAGCAAGCAAGCAAGCAAGTAGGCAGGCAGGCAACAAAGTGTGTATTGCTATTTAGTGGGATAGAACTTCAATTCTTTATCTTATCTACCGATAGCATGGCCTAGATAGGACACGTGAAAATTTCGCAGCTTAAAAATGTTGAAATTTAGAATCTATGATACAAAATTCAGTTTTCAGTTTTATCTGTGGTACTATCAGAACCTAAATATTTTTATGAATCTATACAGAACAGAACTCCACAATACAATGCTTTTAATGCATGCATATCCGTTCCGATTTCAGTTCAATCATTTTTCTTCAGTAATAGATAGGCAGTAATGGGACGGACACATACTGATAAAGAGATAGAGAGACAGAGATGGACACACATTGTCCATTATAGCTGTATATATATATATATATATATATATATATATATATATATATATATATATATATATATATATATATATATATATATATATATATTTCTCTCGATCTCTTATCGCTCTATCTGTGAGTGTCTGTCCCATTTCTTCCAATCAATTCTTAAAAAAAATTATTAAACTGAAATCAGAACGGGCTTACGTGTATTATAAGCATTGCATTGTGGATAACAAAGGCGCCTGATTACATTAAAATACTTTACTTTTTCCTAATATTAGCCTTCTTTTACACGACCATGTTATCGTTAGAGAAGATACGGAATGAAAGTTCTGTGTAAATTTATGAAAAATATTCATTTAAAACAATAATTCGTCGTAAATCTTTATTACATTCGTTTTTATGATGATTTGAAATTATTCAAATCTAATCAAACTTGTAACTCAACTATGGATCGAAAAATCCTTATCCTAATCACTTATAAACCGTGGAATTTCCACGGGCCTTATCTAGTGGTAACATAATGAGCATTTCATTAGATCTAATTATTCGACGGAGGCAAATTATAATGAGAGCTAATTATATTACACATTTGAGGAGTGATGATTGTCAGATGATAATGATGAAGAGCTCATGACTCCGGGATGCAGTAGCATAGATACAACCTCCTGCTTAGTAACACGTGCTGTAGCATAGATACAACCTCCTGCTCAGCAACGTGAAGGTTGGTGAGATTACCGAAAGTAAAACAAAAAAGTTATTGTTGGCAGATGGAACTTTTCATTGTCTAATCAAAATTTTATGCGTGCAAGATATTATGTTCCTGGTTGTAGAAAAACATACTTGAATAATTTCTATATATTCGAGCCTGTCAACAGGAAGATGAATAACCTAGTATTGGTTTTAATAGTGGTTTGTCACATAATGTGTAATCTACGGCATCATACAAGAGGCAAGCTCATGATTCAACAGACCTCGAGTAACCCTTTCAAAAAAGTTCCCAGATTGAAATCAGGATGCTAGGTAAAAGCAAGTTCACATATTCTTCAGACTTTACCAAATCTATTCACACAAAATTAAAAAATCCCCTGTCTTACTTTTAAAAATTCCGATAAACATGGCAGAATTACTCAAACAAAAAACTTCGCAGATCAGGAGGATCATAAGACCGTGTTGTTGTGGTGGGTGGTGAATGAGAGCACCACAGCGAGAACAACACTCAACTCCGCTGCCCTAGTAGCATTTTGACTCATAAACACGAACTTCCGCTAAAACCCCGAAAATAAGTTCTATATTTAGTCTGTCATATTCTTCCAGGATGTAAATTTAACATCTATAGCATAAAATGAGCCTTCAAATTATCTGGAAACAAGGAAATTAAAGCTAAATTTACCATCTATTCATCAATTTCTGTATCAACTCTCAACTGAAAGTTATTAAGTTTCGATCAGCTGAATGGCGTTTTGGGTGACGTTGAAAAATAGGAAGCTGTTCCTATGTTAATCTTGAAGGAAATGTGAAAATTGTGACATTTTCAAAAAATTATTCCTCTGCGAGGTATACGACAAATTTCTGATGAATTATTCTTTCATTCTTTCAGTATTCAGAAAAATTTTCCTTGCTTCTGAGTCCGTACTGACAGTTCGTTGTTTAGCTGTTCGTATTTCCAGCATACGAGGTGTATGTCACGACATACAGGAAGATGATTGTTATTGCCATCATAAATCAAATTTTCTATTTATGATTGTTCACTGAAAAGCTTTAATTTTGCTGTTTTTGTTTCTCGTTTAAATATATGTATTATGGAAGCTTAGGAGTTCAACCCGCGCCAACACACAGGAAAATATTGTTGCATTAGCAGAATCTTTTAAATTTCCTGTCTTGTCCGACACTTAAGCGTGTCCTGTGGGATAAATGACGACGTCGTTGGAAGTTGAGTTTATTGAAGCCGTGATCTGAGAACAAATCACAAATTAAGTTTACAGAACTAATTATTTGACCTAAAATTAAAATACTATTTGACTTAATACTGGCATCCAAAGTGGCACGCATGATTATCTTTTTAATGTGCCTACACTAGAATACAGTTCAAACATAATACTGGCCATTGAGGCTGACTGACAACACTGACAGCTACACTGGACTAGAGTAATGGCATTAACCTCACAGTTGCAGCCCAAGTAACAAGTTGCTGCCACATGTACACAGAAATATAACAGTTACAGTTCTAGCACCTACATTGAACACATTATAATGCTGCTGCTGTAGACCAGAAATCATTTTTCTACATTCTACACTGAATGTTGCATTTCCAGTGAATAGGTACCAGTTAACTAAATGAAGAATTGACTATGCATGTAGAATGCTTTTTGGTGTCTTACTGTACAACCAGGACTCTATTGAGCAGGAAGGAATAAAAACATTTAAATTATCACAAACACTGATGAGATAACCTCCTGGATCGCATGATATACGTATACTGACATTTTTCAGTATCGCACACAAATTCTACAGCTATGACTGGCGACAGAATATTATCTTAAATGACTCTAGCACCTTGAGCATTCCTCAGAGTTATATGGATATCACAGTTGGCCTCCTGTCTCTATAGACTATGGCTGCATTTTCACAGTTATGATAATGCACAGTTATGATAATGCTGGTATCAACGGACTTATGGATCTGAGTATACCAACGATTATATTTTACACTTTGCACTCAATATCTTACATTTTTGATTTGGTGTGGACTTAACACTGTTTTTAAGAATGATACTGACTACGTCTAGCTTCAGCTGTGGCGGGAAAACGACAAAGCGACGCCGGCACACGTGTCGCTAAACCTGCTGGCGTCTCAGTATTGCCAGCCGGCGAATATCACTCTATCCCTTTTTTCTCTGATACAAGTTTTAATCTATATCCTTACCTGTCAGGACATGTTTAATATAGATCTTTATTATCCAGTGGAGCCCACCACTCAGTGGAAGGTGGCTGCTTCTCAGCGGAGGGCACCTGCACCTCAGTGGACAGCACCTGCACCTCAGCGGAGGGCACCTGCACCTAAGTGGAGGGCACCTGCCCCACAGTGGAGAGCACCTGCCCCTCAGTGGAGGGCACCTGCCCCTCAGTGGAGGGGTTTCATCGCAAAGGAAACAACAGCTCGCAAGACATGCTGTGTGATGCAGTCTCTGAATGGCGCTCTCTCGCTCCGCTGATTTTGGTCTTCCGGGTTTTGGTTTTCGATGCGAGCTACAAGACCCCTGCGGGGTGTTGCAGGGGGTGCTGCAGGGGGTGCTGCAGAGGGTGCTGCAGGGGGTGCTGCAGGGGGTGTTGCAGGGGGTGCTGCAGAGGGTGCTGCAGGGGGTGCTGCAGGGGGTGCTGCAGGGGGTGCTGCAGGGGGTGTTGCAGGGGGTGTTGCAAGAGGTGCTGCAGGGTACTGTATATATATAATACAGTGTATCCCACAAAAACCCGAACCCGTATGTTCCGTATCAGTAATACCATCATAAGAATACCATAAGCATTTAATTTCTAGCAAAATTATCCCCCAAAATTAATCTATAAAAAAGAGCATACAATGATGGTATTACTGATACGGGAAAATAAATACTCGGTTCGGGTTTTTGTGGGACATATATGTATATATATATATATATATATATATATATATATATATATATATATATATATATATATATATATATATATACTAGTGAACCCATGTCATCAAAAATGATAACAAATACTTTGGTAAGATATTAAATAAAATTACATATAAGAACGCAATGCAAAATATTTAGTTTTATATATATTCACAAAGGACAAACGTTTTAATTGAGTATTTCTTTAATGACAACATTTCTAATGAAAACAAATCATCTACCAAATTTCTTTGAACATCAGTTTCATTAATTACTGTACCCGAGCACCGAACTCGGTATTCAAGATACGGACTCGAGTATATAAGGCTCCGGATCTCTCAATTTTTTTTGAAAGTGACACTAATCATGTAAATGAATATATAGATATATATTTATATAAACACACGACGGTCATTCTTAGTATTAGATATGTATATATATATATATAAATATAAATTTATATATAATCTGCATGTGTTCATGCTATTACTTCCTATCTATTTCTGAAGAAAAATTATTGAACTGAAATCAGAACGAGTATGCATGTATTACAAGCATTGTATTGTGGATACCAAAGGAACCGGATCACTATAAAATACGTCATTTTTTACGTTATTAACTTTCTTCCCCTACACGGCCATGTTATCGTAAATACAGTACAGAATAGAAGTTCTGTATTCATGAAAAATATCCAGATTATGATAATACCACGGTTAAAACTAAAATATGTATTTTGTTTCGTAGGTCCTTAATTTTATCATTTTTACACCAAGCAATTTCAACGGGTACTATCAGGATCATGTTATCGGTAGACAAGATACAGAATGGAAATTCTGCATACATTAATGAAAAGTAATCATTTAAAACACAATAATTCGTCGTAAATCTTCAACACATTCATCTTTAAAATAATGTCAAATAAATCTAATCTAAATTGTAGAATTTTCACGAGAACTGTCTCGTATGATAAGAAAATACTGTACATTTAAAGTGAACTGAAATCACGAATTATTATTCCCTAATAATTTAGTTACCAGGAGCAGTAAGCAAAGTTCATTACTGCCAGACTGAGTTTGTTAGAACACAGCAAGAATGAATATTCTGAATCGACTAGCTGATGCCAGCCAGAGTTGTCATTTATTCATCCAAGATTTTTCCTAGGAATATTCGTAAGGCTTCATGCGGGCATCAAAATACGGAAGCACCACCAGAAAATTCTTGTCCTTTTGATGTGCCAGTTCTCAGGAAACATGAGCAATATCACTGGTATAAGACGCAGGTTATTGCTTACAAATACTCACAAATAGAGCTTTTATACATAGTGCTGCATAAGTTACACCCCCTTTTTAGGAAATAAATATCTAAAAATTATCAGAGATAAAGTGATCGGAATAATTGTGAGTTAGACGGTGGTTTTGAAATTTATAGACCTGTTGTATTCATCATACCTATTATCATTGCATACTACGCTAATGGTCTCTACTGTTTTACCCTAAAAATGGTGCGCTACACGAAAGAGTGCCGAGCAAAAATTGTGGAGCTTTACTTTGAATATAATGGTTCAATTATTATAGTACAGAAAAACTACAGGAACATTAATAATGACAAAAGCAGTCGTGATAAAAAGTACATAAAGCAATGGCCTCTACATTCAAGGAAACCGATCCAACAACAAACAAGCAACACTGTGGCAGACCGCAAACCGTTTGAACTAATTTCCGACTCGGTTTGTTTCAACAGACGTTGCTGGTCGGCCCACCACTTGACGAGGAAACGTTCCACTCAACTGGTAATGTCTCACAGGTGACTGCAACGTATACTGAGAGAAGATTTGATACATCACCCATATAAAATTCAACTGATACAAGAGCTCGATCTCACAGATTACTGAAAGCGGGCTGATTTTGCTCGCATATTTCTGCAGCTGGCAAAAAATGGAAGCTTCATATCGAACTTAAAAATGGCAGTAGAAATCTATTTTCAGCTTAATGGTGACGTTAATAGGAAAAACTACAAATTTTGAGTGTCTGAGAAGCCCAAAGAAAATCATGAGCATTCATTTCATCGAGCTAAACTAACAGTATGGTGTAGCACAACGCCATCGAGAAATATTGGTCCATATATTGTTGAAGGAGGTGATGGGAATGCAGGGACTGTAAATGGAAACTGATATAGACTTGTGATTCAAGAATATTTATTGCGTGAAGTGAAAGGTATGAATACAAATAATATCTGGTTTCAACAAAATGGACCTACGGCTCATACAGCAAGAGAATCAATGACCATTTTGAAAGAAATTTTCCTACGTCGAATAATTTTACGCTGTAGTGACGTACCGTGACTACTCCGATCTCCAGATCCAAGTTCACTTGATTTTTTATCAGGGGACATTTGAAGGCAAAGTTTACATTACAAAGCCTGATACCTTGCAAGAATTAAAACTCAAAATTGTGCAGGAAATTAGCAGGATAATTCCAGAGATGTTAAGTACAGAAATGGGAAGCGTCATTAAAAACCTGTATTTTTATTTGTGCAATAACAGACGTCATCTAATGGATGTTATATATCATACTTAATTATGAAGTAAACTCTAAGATCTTCTGATCGTTTACATTTATTTCTTTCATAGTTTTTTATTAATCAATTTCCAAAAGGGGGTGTTTCTCATACGGCACCATGTACATGCAACACTAACCTTTTTAAATATTTACATTCGTAGGTCTCCTAATTCCTGGAAATAATTTAGGCAGCGGACAAATGTTCCAGAAATTTAAGAAGGAAATGGGTAGCCCTGCTGTGTAAAGGTCGTATTGTTTTGTAGCCGTAGTAGGGCAAAATTTTCATTTTTTTAACTGCGCGTTAGTTAATTCAGTTGTAAGATAAACATTACTTCCTAAAGCCCTAGTTGTGTGAACGCACATAAAGTTATGACAAATACATTATCTGGTAAGTATTGTCTCGAAGATGGAACATTAAATAAGCAAATTATGTTGTAAACATCATTACGAGAAGAATTACTTTCACTATCCTACGAGCCTTAAGAATCGTACTTAGCAATAGAAAAGATGCATACAATTAGCTGGCCTTGTATTTACTGCTCCAGTCGACCAGGAACTGGAGGATGTGATGAAAGCGCGCGGGGAGTCCTAACGTCAGCGTTACCCCCTACATGACTCTGAAAATAGAACTTTTCTCTGAAAGGGCCAACCATTTACGCAAGCTCGTCTCAATATTCAGCTCAGGATCTGATGAAGACTATCATGAACCCATAAATTCTCCATCAAAATTTAAACAAGTTTTGAGACAATTCAGTCAAGAAATGCATAAGTCAGGGGATTGAATTTCGTTCACCGGAGTCTGAGGAACTTCCAGATCAGCCTGGACATGTGAGAGTGGAAATGCTTGGGATATTGACCGTGTCTCTGTAAGCTAGCTAATATGTGTGTTTAACAACAAAAAGCCTCTCCCACGCTCCGCTTTCTCTAGGATAAATTAAAACCATTTTAAAAAAATAAATCTGAAACCAATAGCTCAATTATATCGTTCTTCAACATTGACTCGTCAGTTTCGCTAGGATGCAGTTTTAGGAATAACATTCCACATTGCAATGCACTCGCACACTTACTAGTAGTGACATTCGTAACGTCACGCCCTTCAAAGTGTGACATGCCACGCCGGTGATCTGTCTCCCTCCCCCTAATAAATGCATACATCTAACCAGTGTTAAGAACAAACTTTTTCAGTATTTTAACCCATTTAACATTGTAAGCTGACAGTGATTTTTAGATGAAGCTGTAATATTATGTCTAAATGGAAATAAATACATTTTAATTGATATCTAACAATTAAAAATCAATAAATGCAATGTTCGTATCAATTTTGTAGCAGAATACGAGCTGCTACTCGACTTCAGAAGTAGTGCGAGTAACTCTAAATGAATTTTATAATCTACATATATAATATACAGTGTATCTCTTTCTCCGTCTCTGTGTAGGTCCGTCCCATTACTTCCTATCTATTACTGTAGAAAAATTATTGTTCTGAAATCAGAACGGGTGTGCATGTATTATAAGTATTGTATTGTGAATATCAGAAGTCCAGGATAATTATAAAATACTCAATTTTTTCTGTTATTAGCTTTTATTTCCTGCACAACCATGCTATCGGTAGATAAGATACAGAATGAAAATTCTGTCTATATTAAGGAAAAATATTCACGGGTAAAACTGAAAAATGTATGAGATTTCATAAATCTTTAATTTTATCACTTTTAAACCAAGGAATTTCAACGGTTACTATCTGGGTCATGTTATCGGTAGATTAGATCTAGAAAGGAAGTTCTGAATGAATTTAATAAAAAGTATTCATTTAAAACACAATAATTCGTTGTCAATCTTTAATGCATTAATCGTCACAATAATTTCAAATTAGTCAAATCTAGATCTTGGAATTTCCACGGGAACTGTTTTGTAATAAATGTTTAGTTCATACACTTGAATATGCTTTGAATATCTATATTATATGATAGTTTGTTTAAAGCAAATTGTTGAATAATTCGAAATGTTCAGGGGAATTGATATAGAGCTTGGAAGCAATTATCGGAAACCTTTTAAGTTCATGATGCTTTAAATATTCAACCTATAGTGTTTGAAGTTGCTATCTAAAATAACCCGACCAATAACACACGGAGCGTTGCTTGGCGCTGTAGGAGAGACTAATGATGATGAACTGCAGAGATGAGGCCGTGAAGCAACGACTCTCTCGAACGTACCCCTGATACACAGCGTGCTCTCATGTGCCTGCTTACCCTTATTAATTATAAGTGACGTCCTGCTGAAACCGTAAACTAAAAAGTGCTTAGCGATAAATGCTTGTATTCATGTCATGGTCCAACTTGTGCAGACGATGTTCCGTGTCTCTGTGTGTGTACTGAGGTGTGAAAATTGCGAGGATGTGGGAGTGATGGTACGAGAGTGATGGTACAGGAGTGGTGATACGGGAGTGGTGGTACGGGAGTGGTGGTACGGGAGTGATGGTACGAGAGTGATGGTACAGGAGTGGTGATACGGGAGTGGTGGTACGGGAGTGATGGTACAGGAGTGGTGATACGGGAGTGGTGGTACGGGAGTGATGGTACAGGAGTGGTGATACGGGAGTGGTGGTACGGGAGTGGTGGTACGGAACTGATGATACGGGAGTGATAAAATTGGAATAATAGTAGGAAAGTCATAGTGAGGGATTATATAAAATAACGTACACGATGTGTATCACGCAACATATGGGAAAGTGACACATTTCTTTAAGCTGTTTGAACGTCGGCATGAAAAGAGTTCCAAGCAATCTTTCTCCTTATTTTCTTTCCTCTGAGCCCATAAAATGACATACATCTCATCAAACGATGCTAACCTACAAGTTGAGGTTCCAGAAGTGGAGCCAAGTTGCTGTGTGGAGTGGCGGCTGCAGGAGCTGCTTCCCTCTTGACGCATTATTCCCTCGCTAAGACGACATCACTTCTGCGTGAGCTGCTCCTGCTGCTCAAGTTGTCGTACTGGCAGTAACTTCGTTCAATTCTCAGATGACAGAACGGCAGCGTAATGACAACTGAAGCTTCAAGAAGTCATTCAGCTCTTGTGTTGAGTTTGAACAATGGAGAGAGAACTGAGAAGCCAAGAGATGGTGTAGAATAGTGAAATGCACACTGGCCTGTCGTAGGCTGTATAATTATCACTCCCAAAAAATTATTTTATCATTCGTTCATCATGACAAAATAGATGATAGTAATAGTCAGAAACTACTTCGGGCCCTGAGCTGGAAACTCGTATTATTAGATCAAGGTGCTGCTCTAGAAGACCTAGTAACCGTCGACGCTGTGGTGGACAGAATCAGACACCGGCAACGCTTCGTCTGCCAGCCCTCCTAGCAGCACCTTCAACAATGTAATATTCAATTTCCAAATGCAAATGAAAGAGCTGAATTGACATCTATGTTAAATACTGAATAGACATAGTGGTCATGCTAGGCATGCCTCTGCAAACATTGAGATGGATGTCAATTGGGAATGACAGTTCTCCACAGTCATTGTAGGAAACAAAGGTGCTTAATTTTTATGCCGCTTAGACGAGCTTGTTTGTTGTTTTTGAAAGCAATGTCTAAGCAGACATCAAAATATGTCCGAGAACATCCTTCATCTGGAATTTAAGTGCAAATTTTCTCCCACTTTTGCAGCAATGGCAGTCATTCTATTCACATTATTAAACACTCAGCAGAGTGCAAATTGCGTTGTCTTTATTGCTGTTGAAATATTCAGCAATACTAGGCAGGTGGGAGATGTTAGACCACGATGAAAGGCACTTAAAGGTATTCCAACCAGCAAGATCGTTTATTCACGACCAGTAAAATTGTCATCAAATATGAAATCGTCCCCTCAGAATATTCCGCCCCTACGAAACCTTTGACCAAATTACAGACAAGGTCGATTCGGAGGTGGCATAATACGTCATTTCTTGACTAAAGCTCCCGTGCTTCCATGACAAGATGAACTTAGATGAGTTTTTAATTGGATCAAGGAAGGACGAGTGACTTGGTAGGAAGATCAGGGACGTCGGTTGGTCGCTCGGCGGCCTCAGAAGAGGGAAAGGTGAGCGGGTGACAGGCGCCATTTTGGAAATGTATTCATGAAGTTACCAGAAGTTCACCACTCTCTGGGTAAACTTAATCTATTTTGGTTTCTTAGAATAACACCTCTAACTGATTATAAACTTAGAAAACGCCGTTCCGATGCACATAATGACAATACATGTGACGGAATACTCTGCCATTGTTGCCACACCTGAAGCTGTCTGACTGATGTGCCAGGATGTCAGGGAAATACTGTAGATCAGAGGTTCTCAACCAGGGGTAAATTTACCCCTAGGCTCCAGTAAATTTACCCCTAGTTGAGATCCTCTGCTGTAGATCATGGCACTCAAGTGATTGCACAAAGATACTCAGCAGAACTCCTAATCCAAACTGAACTGGCATTGGGTTAATAAAAGCTTCTAAAAATCCATGTAGCTGTGCTAATTGAGAAAAGCTCCCAAATGTGAATATTTCAAACAAATTATGTATTTGGTAATGCAATATGCAGCGCGTTGCGTATCTTACACAAGTTTGCTGGTCAAAATCTTAAAAGAGCGTAGAGTAATACTGATGCACATGTAATTGGAAATAGCCATGTTGTTGTCATATATATGTGTGCAGTCAAATTTTGTTATATTTAATCGAACAATCGGTAGATTATAATTAAATAAATCTAGAGATTAAAGCTAAGCGGGATAGCTACCCTGTGAATTCCTTGATTTAGATTTTATTAATTTGAAATTATTTTTATGACGAATGGATTAAAGATTCACGACGGATTGTTGTGTTTTACGTGAATATTTTTAGTGAATATATTACAGAACTTTCATTCTGTATTTCCTTTACCGATAACATGGCTAAGATAGTACTCGTGGAAATTCTATGGCTTAAAAGTAATAAAATTAGGGATCTATAAAATGAAATACATTTTTCAGTTTTACCTGTGGTATTATCAGAACCCGAACATCTTCTGTGAATACAAACAGAATTTTAATTCTGTATCTTATCTACCGATAACACGGCCGTGTATCAGAAGAAGGCTGATAACGGGAAAGAATGGCATATTTTATAGTGATCCAGAACCTCTGGTATCCACAATACAATGCTTATAATACGCGTATTCCAGTTCTGATTTCATTTCAATAATTTTTATCCAGTAATAGATTGGAAGAAATGGAACGAACACAGACAGAGAGAAAGATAGAGAGATGAAGATACACCGTGTACTATACAGGGTGTTCCAAAAAAAACGATACCCAAATTTCAAAAGCGGTAATTCAGAAACTATTAAATTTAAAAAAATTAGAAAGTTACATTTTGTTTCCTAATATTTGTTCCATCTCTTTACAAAATTTCAGAAGAATTGATCCAACTGTTTTCTCTAGGCAGTATTTTTAGTGACCGATACTGAAAACCTGTTTGCGCACTTTTGTTAAACTTCGAATTTTATGATATTAAAACCATGTTTTTAATAACTTTCAACCGTTTATTAAATGGAAAATGCCACGAAAATAAAAAACAATCGAAATGTTCTTCCTATTCTTCGTTTCCTTCGGTGTGTCCGCCGTTTCTCTCAATACACAGTTGCATTCGCCTCCTCATTCCCGCCATCACTCGTCTAACGAGAGCATCATCTCCTTGCAGCAAATTGGCCTCATTTTCAATTCTTTGCTTTCCGCACATGCATCTTGTAAGGATGCCACTTCAAATCCAAAGTTATAATTCTGTTGAATGCAGATTTAGTAACATTTAATCCACTTTTTCTGGCAGAGATTTGCGGATTTTCTGTAAGTGTTCCTTGAACAATTCGAACATTTTCTTCTGATCGCCCCGTTTTTTTCCGTCCTGATCGACCTTTGTTGAGATCCAGGCTTGTTTCTTCGGTTTTGTACCTAGTAACATTCCTCCAAATAATCGTCTTTGTTGGGACTGTCTTTCAGGAAAATGCTCTTGAAATGATTGAATGACCTTTTGGAAATTTTCGCTTGAAAATACTTCTCAATGATGAATGTTCTTTATTCTTTTGTGAGTTGCATAATGGGGAGGCGCTTCGATCGGTAAAAATCTTGAATAGTTTAAGATCACGCTTTCGTATTCATACGTAATTCAACTTACGAGTTGAAGCCGTGTCAATGATACCAAAGCATAAGAAAACAAAATGTGACTTTCCAATTTTTTGTAAGTTGAATAGTTTCTGTATTACAGCCCTTGAAAATTGGGTATCGTTTTTTTGGGACACCCTGTATAAGTAGATAAATCTGGAGATCATTGTTACATAAGTGTAGAGATTACGGTTAAATGAATCTGTAGAATATAGCCTGCTTAAATGAGTTGAAAAAAGAATACTTTAGGGATTTTTTAAATGTTATTTCTTTGTATCCCGTTTGGAGCTCGCCAAGATATGTTTACATTACTTTTGTAGCGCTTCTATGTTCATTTACTTGAACTTCAATCTTACAATAGTATTTGACATGGACTACTCAAGTAACAGATAAAAACCTTTTTGGTTAAATGACTAACTTTGTGAGAAAATGTACGATTTAAACGAGGAAAAATTTACACTTGATTCACATGATCACTAGACCTGTCCGTGACATGATGTGTCGAGACCTCGTTCGTAATGAACGACGTTCACGTTCTCACAACAGGAAATTAAACATTAAAATTTTGAAGAAGTTGACAAACCCTCTGACGTCAACCTGAGCCTCGTAAAATGATAATTAGAATTGCGTGGCAGGCGCTGAAAGGAATTAGGCGGTGTAGGCAGGCGCTGAAATGACGCAGGTGGTGTAGGCCGGCGCTGAAATGATGCAGGTGGTATAGGTAGGTGCTGAAATGATGCAGGTGGTGTAGACAAGCGCTGAAATGAAGCACGTAGTCTAGACAGGTGCTAAAATGATGCAGATGGTGTAGGCAGGCGCTGAAATGATGCAGGTGTTGTAGGCAAGCGCTTTTCATCGCAGCACAATTCGCAGGAGATGAATTGCTGCTGTGTGAGAGGTTCAGTGAGCCTACAGGAGAGGAAAGGAAAGAAGAGACTACAGGACTGTTGTTCGTAGGCAGTTTTGAAAACTGGCGGACTCTGACAACTTATTTTGTATTGAAGGAAAATATACCAATACACATGAGGCTTCCTGACAAAATGAAATCCATTTTTATGTCTAAGTTCTGTTTCGTGAAAAACACTGCACACGGAAAACTTTACAAGGGAATGAAAAAAGTTGAATAGGGTGTCCTCGTTAGAGGTAAAAATAAATGACTATGCCCCCCACAGAATTAAGCAAGTTACGCGTACAGTCGCCACGCTACAAGTTACGCGTACAGTCACTACGCTACAAGTTGCGCGTACAGTCACCACGCTACAATATGTACGTACAGTCATAACGCTACAAGGTATGCGTACAGTCACTACGCTACAAGTTGCGCGTACAGTCACCACGCTACAATATGTACGTACAGTCATAACACTACAAGGTATGCGTATAGTCACTACAGTTAAGATTATTATGAAATAAATGTCCTGTAAATTCTAACAAGCATTAATGAGACTCGTCCAAGTCGTTCATTTTTATGGGCCAACACTTCACTAAATTGTTTGCAATAAAATGTCTCTTTAATGCCTCTTTCCATGCAGGTGGGCAATCGAACAGCCAATAAATTGCCTACTTATATTGCTTCTACTCAGCTAGATAGGTTATCTAGATTAATTTCTCAAACAAATACAATACTTCTTGCAATTTTGCTTCAAATAGGATAAACGTAGCTACTTTCAGTTCCTTTGATTATTTGCAAAAATATAAGAAATGAAGAATTCATGAATATATTCAAATCATTCGGAATCAAAGGGAATATAGTTCAATGACAACTGCATAAATTAGAGCTGTGCAAGACTACTGTTCGCATAGCAACATGGACGTTCTAAAATCTGGATCAGATTTTGCTCTGGATCTGAAGCCCTTTGAGCACCAGATGTACGCTTTCTAAAACCAAAGACAGTGTCACCCTCACCCCAGTCTCAATGACTCGAAGAATTTGCTAATGGAACAGGATAGATAACAACATGTCTTCTTTATTTCTGCATGCGTTCACCAGATCTACAAAGTATACGGAATAATTACTTCAGGTAAAGCGTAGTCAAATGTCATTAACTACTTAATAATAAATCTCATTGGCCTGAGTGTCCTCAAAATTTGAAGCTGTCAAAACAGCCGTCAACTTGTGACCCTGGGCTTGTGTATTCCATTACCTAGAGTACCTGATATAATTGACTCAAACTGATCGACTGTGAACAAATAGTAAGAAAATTTTATAGTAAAATTTAAAAAATAATATTTTCTTGTACTGTTCAGGGAAAATAACAATTTTCTGACTTGGTAATATTTTGAGAGGTCACAGGTGACCCAAAACAAAATTTACTCTGATTTTTTATTTATCTACCAACTAGAAGCACGAGAGAATACAGTTGACCTCATAAAACAATATAAAGAACTGCTGGATAGCAGTGAAAAGTTCTCATGAGTACCCTGTTAAGCCATGTGTTTAATCCCTGCCAAATGATCACTCAAAAACAAGGTTCAGGCTTGCCGACCGCTATACAGGAAGGAGAAGTGACTCAGTCACCTGCTAATTTATTCATGGAATTGGCCAGTGCTTCCTTGAACCGATATCGGAGGCATTGAAGTGAAGAGGATTGGAATCTGCCTGCACTTCTCAGGAGGTGAGGTTTCACAGAAAAAGCTCATCGGCGTCTGGTTTATTGTAAATGAATAGAGCGGATAACCCAGGCAGTTTTTGTTTAGTAAGTGCTGTACTGTATGTAACAAAAGCAGTAGCTGCTATTTGGGTCACTTTACTACTTAATAACACGAACTATAGTTACGTAACTCCTTGGTTCTTCGTAGCAAGTGCAATTTTAATTAATTTAAGCTATGACAGTAACATTCTTTGATATTTGGTGTCAACAAATACTTGTATAAGAAAATGAGCCTCTGTTGTGTCCATTTCAGCCATTGACATACTTGAGGGGAAACTACTTGAGGGGAAACGATAGAGACGAACTTTGACTACTTTAGGTCGAGTCAAAGATTTATGCCAAGATTACGACAAAAATAATTTCCAGTTAAGGTTATCACCATTGTAACCAGGGTTACCAGGGTTACCAGGATTACCAAGGTCAGCAGGGTTACCAGAGTCACCAGGGTTACCAGAGTTACCAGGGTCACTAGGGTCACCAGGGTCACCAGGGTTACCAGGGTTGACAGAGTCAGCAGGGTTACCAGGGTTACCAGGGTTGCCAAAGTCAGCAGGGTTACCAGGGCTGCCAGAGTCATCAGAGTTACCAGGGTTACCAGAGTTACCAGGGTTGCCAGAGTCAGCAGAGTTACCAGGGTCAGCAGGGTTACCAGGGTCAGCAGGGTTACCAGGGTCAGCAGGGTTACCAGGGTCAGCAGGGTTACCAGGGTCAGCAGGGTTACCAGGGTCAGCAGGGTTACCAGGGTCAGCAGGGTTACCAGGATCAGCAGGGTTACCAGGGTCAGCAGGGTTACCAGGATTACCAGTGCCACTAGGGTCATCAGGGAAATACATCAATAGCTCTCAGAAGTATGTCACATGTGTTCTCAGGACCTGCTTCTCATAAATCAAATATTTCATCTACGTAAAACGAACTTCAGAACGCAAATAGTGAACTCTGTATCGTTGAGTAATGTATACACAAATGTATAAATAGATAATGATCTACAGTACCTCTAAAACTCAAGAAAACTGTATGAACTTCTATTTTTTGAAGAAATTATAACATAAGATTTTTCTTTCACACAGGCATTGGAATAAAACGGAAAACATTCAGTCTTTGTGTTTCACACTTTACTTCACTTTTATTTATGTTTTTTATGTTTATGAGAACCAACGACTAGTAAACCTCAAAAGTCTGGGCAAATGTTTTGTTTAGTTAAAGCCCTTCAGTTTTGTCGGGGCAGTTGAACCTTCACTAACGACACGAATTGTCATGTAACTTTCATTCCTTTTCTTCTTCTGCTATTTCCACTGCCCTGAAAATATCGCAACTTACGTTGCAAAAACATGATCCCTGGTCATGGAGCGTCTCTTTCTACTCACTTGATGACTTCCGACGACGCTGCAATTTTGGCGCCGGAGACGCAAATGAAGATCCTCTGAATGCCGCCGCCTCTGTTGAAGTTCTACGACCTCCGGCGGGCGTCTGGTAGATGTCACTCAGAAAGTTTAATCCACTGTGTCTCAATGTGAGCACCGTGCACCATATGCTCAGTTTACAGCGTTGGTACTCCGCCTGCAGCTTGTGAGAGCTTCTGCTCAACAAAGACCACTGTAATTACAGGCGCTAACATTTAAAATGTTAACCGTTTGAATGTAATCGTTCTCATCCTAAAAAAAAATATTTGTATACACTCCCGTTTCGTTGGCTTTCTCGTCTTGCCAAATGGGATTATTGTGTGCTGTGGGCACACATAATTTCTTTTTTAACATACGCGGAAGAATCCAATCGCTGTTAAAAATACCGATATAAGGCTCGTATTAGAATAAATGTGTTCAGTAAACTTACGTAAAATTATCAATGTTCTGATATTCGATACGTGAAAACCTCAATTTTCTCACCTGAACTTTAGCAGAAACAGAACGAAGCTTCGTGTGTTACTCGGCCAAATTAATTACTGGTCGACACTGAGAGGTCTCCCGCCTGTGTTACGATGGCGAGTTTTAATTTGGAAATTAATTAGAGGAAACTGATTCTACAGGCCTGACTTTGCGCTGCCACTTGGTCTGGCAGGCAGGGGAAATTGAACTGTGGCTGCCCAGGAACGGAGTTCGAATACCTCAAGAGATTTATTGTTTTGTTATCGCTTCATTAAAATTGTAAGATAATCTGATTTTTTTTCGACACGAAAAGATAGATTAATACCTATAGTTACGTAGGTCGTTAGAGACATCAGTCTGATGGCTCCACTTGTCACTTCCTGGTGAAGTTTAGTTGCCACAACACGTGGGGCGTACAGTCACCACGCTGGGACCTGATCCCATTCACTGCTTAACAATTGAGTTGACACAAGGAACAAGTGTTTGTACTAACTGAGCAGCTCGCACTGTCAGTATACCTCACCTCCATCAGTAGGACTCAATCTTTTCTATTTTGGAAAATATGAACACTAAACAGATTTCTAGAGCAGCATTGAAGTTTTTAGGGGTAAACGAATCTAATACTAGTAATAGGTGCACTTTTAAGTAAAATATGATGGTTTGAAATCAAAAACTGGGTTTCTTTTCTACCCACATTATTGCTCCACTTCGGAAACTCAAAGAAAAATTGAGACTCTGACCTTCTCTATGAGAAAAAAAGAGGATACAGTTAGCGACAAAATTATTCCTACGCTCACGAATGTTCAATACTTCTACCCAGTTTTTAAAAATGAATGATCATATGATTCATAACTCTTTAAATATTACTAAGTACATTAAAACAAATGTAAATCTCAGTTTTCAGAAATACAGATTTAACGTTAAAAATTCAACAAGAACATCAGTGAAAAATGGAATTCACCTAAATACTAGTGCAATAATAAACTTTTGTTTCACACGTATCAATTCATGTAATTATAAGCAGTTCACAAATTTATTTTATGAGCAATGCATTTTAGAATAATAAATTATGAGAATATTCTAGAAAGTTCCAGTAACGAACAAAACATGGCGCTATAAGCAACATTGTCATCCTCACTCTGATGGTAGGATGATTAAGACAAAGAAGATCAGCGTGGATTTGAGACAAACAACTATTGACACACACAAATCCGATAATAGTTACGTAACTATTTGAAATAACGTAATTATCCTTACATCCTCAGCACTATATCTTATCAAGAAGTTTTAAAATTTTGCAACGACGCTACTTTGCCTGGGAGTGGAAGACTAGAAAATGTGACCAGGGGCTGAGCACAAACTATGTCACAAGATTAACATGAACCTAAGAGCTGGATTGAAAGATATCGCCAATGACTTGGGTTATTGTGAGTACTCGTTTATTTTCATGTGAAATGGTTTGGCCGGAGCACTTATTGCAATTTGTACATCATTTACCCAAATAGAAATTCTTGTGTTTGAAAGCATGCATGGGAAATCATTGATGAAAATAGAAAACGGAAGTGGGGCCGAAAATAGAACCTTGTGGGACGCTGAAATCGTTTTGTATGGGTGATGAAATCGTGTTTTCTATCGGACTGCGTGAGAGCGGTTTCATAAGTAGCTCTGAAAACACTGTCGATTCCTAAGTTAGAATTTTTTTAAAGCCGTTTGTATTTGACACTGTTCAAAGCTTTGAAGGGATCAATCAGAAGCAAGAGTGTGCCGTTTCTTTTCTCTATGTCACTGAATACTTTCTCGGTGATGTTAAGCAATGCGTCTTAAGTGCCGGTATGTTTCCTGTAAGCATACACTTAACCTAACCTGGCCTAACCTGCTTTCAACTTTATCCGTATTTTTCAGGGATGGTCAGATTCCATATTCTTTTTCATATTTCACACACCTCATCGCTTTTTTCCAACGCGCATAGAACAGTCAACGTAATAAGTAGTTTGCTCAAGTGTGGCCTGAGAGCAGTGCATAAAGTCCACGGAAAATACTCCCAATATTTAACTATCACCCATGCATCTTAAGTTGATTGTAAGGGTGTCTTTTTTCTGCATGAAGCATGTGGTCTTGCGTTGTCATCAAGAAAAATGACAGTTTTTCTGTTGACAAGTGCTGGACGTTAATTTCTCAAATTTTTATCGACGCACTGCACTTGCTCAACATACAAGGTTGCATTTAGTGTTTGGTGGTGGCTCAAAAACTCATGATGGATAATGTCACGGCTATCCCACCAAACACACAACAGAACTTTTATTCCATGGATCTCAGGTATTGGAGGATGGGTTTTGGAGATTTATCGTTATCAAACCATTGCCCTTTGTGGTGAGTATTGTCATAAGTGACCCATTTCTCATCACCTGCCATGACACGATCAAGGAAAAGCTCATTTCGCGGCCTGGAAAGATGACTCGTTGCGATGGAAAGACGATCTGTCTTATTTTTTTCATTGCAGGCATGAGGAATCCAGACACCTAATTTGTAAACCTTACCCATCGTTTTTAAGTGGTGGCATGTGGTGGGTTGTGAGGTATTGAGTTCTTTCGCTAACTGACGGGTGCATAGACGAGGATCATTCTCCCTTATCGTTCTCAAAGTATTTTCATCGATGTTCGATGAGCATCCAAGCTTAGGCTTATCTTTCAAACTCAAATCCCAAGAACGAAATTTTGTAAACTATTTTTTTACTTGTCGATCTGTTATGATAACTTGGTCATAAATGCTACATATTTTCCTCTCTGTCTCTGCTGCACCGTTTTCCTTTTTAAACTCCCGCAACATCACACATCGAACATGTAATTTTAAGTCTTCCATTTCAGGGGTTATTTTTTATAATTTTACTAGAATGCAAGTAATATAATGACTCTGAAAAAATAGGAAGAAAATTTATACCTAAATTTAAACTAATCAACCAAAATATGAGCTTTTTAAAACGGATAAAAATCCTTCTAATTTACATGAACAAAATCGGAAATTATTTGCGAACAATTTGTGTCACTGCATATCCAATATTCGTGAATCGCAGTGAGAAATTACATAGCGTACAGCCAGCGTAGCGTGGCTTGCATCAAATGTAACTCTGGTTCTGAAAATTATCAGAAATATTTCTGGATTCTGTCCCTTCACTCCAGAACTAGGACATTTGGAAGCAATGTATTCTTCTGGTGAGTGATGTTACAGTGATTGCAGCGGCTGCGCAAGCAAAAACCGATCCACAAAACTTCTATAAATACGTAAATAACAGACGACTCAAAAGAGATGCCATTGTACCACTGATCGATTTTGATGGCTCAAATCGAATGAACAACTCAAGCAAAGTCAGAATTCTAAACACATACTTAACTTCTGTGTTTACTCGTGAAGACCTAACTGAAATTCATTAAACTCCCACCTTAAACTCTGAAGAAATCCCGACAAACCGCTTATTCACAATATAAGACGTGGTAAAACAGTTCATCTTTCCGAACCGATATAAATCAGCTATACTTGACGGCCTTGCCCTCCCCCATAATTAAAAAAACACATGAAGTAATTACGGATCCCCTTACAAACATTTTTAATCGATCACTTGAAACTGGGATTGTTTTAGAAGATTGGAAACGGACAAATGTCACTCCAATTTTCAAAAGGGGAACAAATAAGCACCCAATAACTATCACCCATTCAGTCTTACATCTATCATCACCAAAACAATAGAAAGATTACTCTTAGTTCCTATAAAACATTTTCAAGTCCAAAGCCTGATTACTGACACCCAGCATGGATTCCAGGAAAAGCGACCTGCCTAAGAAAACTCTTCAACTTTTTTGAAGAAGTCAATAACATATACGACTGTTCGAAAGCCACAGCCCTTGTATACCTCGACTTTCAAAAAGCCTTTGTCAAAGTTTGCCCATGAAAGACTGGTGGCCTAAGTGAAGGCTCATAGAATACGAGGCCACCACACTCTATGGATAAGAAACTGGCTCACTGGTTACACTCAACGAGTGATAATTCATGATCAAGCCAGTGAACTAATCCATTTAACATCAAGGGTCCCCCAAGGGACATTTTTAGGCTCCCCTCTCTTCATCATCTACATAAATGATCTTGACGTAAGAATCGTCAATTAAATCAACAAATTTTCCGGCGACATGAAACTTTGTCACTGTGTGAAACACGAAACGTTCACCGAAAAAGACAAAATGACTACTCGGTATACTCGGCATGGGACTTGGGTATTGAACGGCATGAGACTTCGGTATTGAACGAAGAATGGGCCAAACGGCTCGTTCCTATTGCCTTATTCTATTCAATTCAATCAAACCTCAATCGTCTATTCCAATGGTCCGAAACATGACAAATGAGTTTCAATATTGACAAATGTTCAGTCATACTCGTTGGTGATAATGATTAGCATTTCTTACATACGATGGATGACATACCTATCAAAGCAGTACAGCAATAAAGAGATTTATGTATCATTTTCACTGAAAATCTCAAACATGACAAACAAATGGAAAAAACGTCAGAAATGGGAGTTCGGCTCTTGGTTTCATTGCAAGAGGCTTTGAATACAAACCAAAAAACACCAACGTACTGCTCTATAGAGCGTTGGTGGGGCCACAACTAGAAGACGCAGTGCAACTCTGGTCTCCTACCCTACGAGGAGACATTAACAAAACAGTAAAATTCGGTGTGGAGCAATAAAGATGATTGTTGCACTCTCCAATATCAACAACGAAAGGCGTCTTTAGCAGCTTTAGCTCATCTGCCTGGTACAATAAAGACTGAGGACAACTCACCGAGACCTATAAATATCCCAAAGGCTTCAACAATGTTACCCTAGAAGGGATTTTTGACAGCGACCACAACGTGTGAACCAGAAATAACGGCCATCTACTTATACAGATGGAAGTGTATTTCCATCTCTCTTTATTTCTCTGTGTGTGTCCGTCCCATTTCTTCCAATTTCTTGCTGATGAAAAATTACTGAACTGAAATCAGAACGAGTAGACATGGGTCATAAATATTGTATTGTGTATGCCAAAAACCCTGGATTACCATATAATACGCCATTCCTTTCCGTTATTAGCCTTCTCCTAAACGGTCATGTTATCAGTAGATAAGATACAGAAAGGAAGTTCTGTATATATTTATGAAAAATATTCATTTAAAACACAAGAATTTGTTGTAAGTCTTTAATACATTCTTATTTATAATAAGTTCAAATTAGTCAAATCTTCAGAGTGGAATTTCCACGGAAACTATCTAATAAACTAATAATAAGAACTTTCACGACATCCCAGGCGCTGAACTTTTTTCCAGTCAAAATTGTTAGAACCTGGAACTAGCTACCCCAAAATATCGCTTTTGCTGGGACTGTGAATACATTCAAATATCGTCGCGATAAATGTTGGATAAGGAACCCCCAGTTATGTAAAGTAAGATTTTCATATCTTCCTTTACTCTTGGGACCTGTGAATGAATGCTTACGGTGTAGTTACGTGACTGAACTGCTGATAAATGATTAAGGTGTGAGCCTTAGCTGAAATATCAATGTATAAATGAGGTGCATGTGCGTGATCGATGCTTTTAGGTTAGACAGCGTGGGACTTGGGTAGTAACCTAAGAATGGGCCCAACAGCTGGTTTCTCTTGCCATATTCTATTCTATATTTTTTCAATTTAAAATAAATAAGGATCAATTTAGAAGTTTCTGTTAATTCATAAATTTTTCGAGAACCATTTGTGACTTAATGAATATTTCGTTTAAGTTGAATAATAATGGAAGACTAGATACGTACTCATTGTTTTGTACTAATATTTTCGTGGTCTCTGTTGCTAAACTGTAGTAATTCAGTTCATCCATCTACTGTGATATTATTGTTAGTGAATATTATCACGCGTCTTTTCAAAACAGTTCTAACAAACGTCATCGCGTGTAGACGTGTAAATAATCTCTCAGAGGCATTGATATTGTCAATTTATCAGCAGATCTAAATGAACGCCCAATACTCTTATTCAACTAACTCATTCCTGACTTTGCCATGTAAGCCAAACACCACTTCATGTCCCTGATGATGCAGCCGACTCACTCCTGTGCTTAGTGGCAGAATATAAAGGCTCTAATATAAAGGCTATAGAGGTTATAATGTCAGGACAAAATCATACTCAACACGAATTTTGGCGAGCGTTCGTGGCACCCGCATCGGTTGTTGGAAAATAAGGACGCACCCTGCGTTGTTAGTGGGGCTGACGAGGCTGTAAACTTCAACTATTATTGAGCTTTTGCCGAACTTGTGAAAGCTTCCCTAACTTGCGAAACTCTGCAACGCCCAGCGACCTCTCAGACCACCGTAAAAACAGCAGCTGCTGGTCTCGCCCTAACCTCCTGAAGACAAGTTTACTGGAACGCCAGCACTTCTACGTGTCATTTTAATCACTTAAAATTATTGGGTTTGTTGAAGTTGGCATCTTCTGAGTGACAATAATAATGAGGAATTTTGTAGTACTCTATTCAACGTAGTGATAATATTTATAACATCGAAGTTGATCATTCATATAAATGATCGTTAACAGCAATTTTATCAAATAATATTTTCTATGCTATTTATACAGAATATAAAGAAGTATATGCTTTTAAGAATAACCTTTTCCCACTAGGATTACGGAACCTGTTATTATCAGTCGCTGTACTGGTCCTGAACTAATAACAATTTGCCAGCAACCTCTGCGTTTATTAGAGTATTCAAATAATTCATGCGACGGAAACAATCAAATTTTAATGGAATTCATCCGGCATCAACATATTTTTTTCCGTATCCGAATATCCACAAAATCATTATCACGCATGAGGGATTCCAAGGCAATAAAAATAAAAATATAGGCGAGCAAACGGGTTATTTGCGGCTTCAATGTTGTTAGTTATTAACTTGTTTTTCAGCAACCAACTCCCGATCTGGAATTCCTGTCCTTCATCTGCATTTAAATTAAACGCTTCGTGTGGACGTGCTGGACAAAACAGGCGTATAAGGGGAGGTGTAAGAGGGGGAAGGGTCAAAGAGTGAACTAGAGGTGGACCCTGGAAAACGCAACATTTTCGGTGACCAATTTTGTCGCTGACAGTAAACTGGAAATTAGGGAACAGATGATGATATCGTCGTGGTGAACACAGCAGTGGCAGTCATGGTGGTAGTGGTATGATGTAATTATGGTGGTGGACACAGTAGAATAGAATAGAATAGGGCAATAGGAACAAGCCATTTGGCCCATTTTTGTGTAATTACCAAAGTCCCTCGCCGTCTAAATGAACTCATCAATCACGCACATGTACCTCAATCTCGCATGTCATTTCAGTCACACGCACTTTATACAGGGTGTTTCAGAATTAAGGCAACGAACTTTTTGGTAGATTTATGGAAATTCAAATAGAAGATTTTGTTTTTAAGAGTTGAAACTCAGAAGTGAATAATGAGCAAACGATACAGTGCTGCATTTATTCGATGTAACCACCCTTATTATGAATTACAGCTTTAAATCTATTACAAATACATCGCAAGCAGCACGTATCTTTTCTTGTGGAATTGCTTCCCATTCCCTTTGCAGTTTTACTTTGAGGGACTCCAGATAAGTGTGAGGGTTAGCTAAGGCCCTTGTCTCCAAAGTGACCCAGATAGAAAAGTCCCAAGGATTGAGGTCGGGGCTCCTTGCTGACCATACATCTTTGCTTATGAAAGATGGAATGTTCCTCTGAATCCAGGTTTGGGTTACGGTGGGGCCATGTGATGGTGCTAAATCCTTTTAGAGACCATGGTGAACCCTAAAACCCTATCACCAGCTTGGTCGACTGGTGAGCGAGTCTGCTTGCGAGCGGAAAGACCCGGGTTCGAATCCCGCTGCCGACATGGTTGACGCGGCTAGAAATACGGCATGGGACTTGGGTAAAACAACCGAATAATTATCGAAGTAATTATCCGACCCAAGAATGGGCCAGAAGGTTCGTTCCTATAGCCTCATTCTATTCTATTCTAATAAAAATATTTTTTAGCCCATCGTAGTAATTTTGATGCCCAAATAAGAGAAATGTACCGTTCTGAGTTCAGTTTGACATAACAAGACAAAAAACAAGCGGAGATCTTCCTGTGGCTGTCACAGCTGCCCAAACCATGACAGACTGTGCATTTTGACGTCTCGTAACAATCCTACCCTCGACTGAACTTGAGAAACTCCAAAATCGTTTGTTCTGATGGTTCACAAGTTGCTGAATATTAATTTTTTCTCATCTGTGGACACAAAGTTTGGGAGCGTACTTGAGCTATCGAATTGAAGGATGTAACGACTTCTTTCAGCCTTCATTCTCTTATGGTGTTCAGTAGGCTCATGACATTCGCAGAGTTTCTTTTCCCATATCCTCCTTCAACACTCGATACATTGAAGTTTTGCCAACACCGGCTTCTGCAGCCAGTTCTCAATGAGATCGACGTGAGTTTCGACGCCACTTCTCCTGCGTGTTTTTGATAAGTTTTTTGGTCCGAACACTTCGTTTCCAGCCTCGTCCTGGTTTATCAGAGGTTGTACTAGTCTCCTTAAACTTTTTAACAATTTTCCATAAAGTTACACGCTTCTTTTTTAGCTTTTTTTGCGATTGATACGTTACTCTCACCTTCTTTGTGGAGCTTGATAACGATATTTCGATTAAGAGCCATTATATAAGGTATGAATTTTAAATTTGAACACTTGAAGTAAAAAGATTATCTTTTGCTTTCAAAACATTATGAAATTTCAATGCCCAAACGTTAATTTTAAATGATTTATTTAATATGTAAAACTGGTTGTCCTAATTCTGAAACACCGAAAGGGTTTCGTTAGACGTACTTTGTCTAATCTTTCTATTGTTTTACTGATGACAGATGTTAGACTGATTGGACGATAGTTATTAGATATTTTTTGTTTCCCTTCTTGAAAATAAGAAAAACATTTGCCTGTTCCCAACCCTGTGGAACAATTCTAGTTTCAAGCGATCGATTAAAGATGTTTGCTACGCGCTCATTAATTACTTCGGCTGTTTCTTTGAGTATTCAGTGAATAAAGCCAATGTGTTTGGAAGGCTGAACTATTTTTTTACCTCTTCTATTATGGAAACGCCGTCTCTTAGGATTCCTGGAAATTTGAAACATGAGGTTGGTGGATTTCAGTTAAATCTTTGCGAGTGAGCACTGAAGTGAAGTATGTATTAAAAGTTCTGGCTTTGTTTTTGTCATCTATTTGAGTTGAGCCCTCCAGATCAATCAATGGTCCAATACTGTTTCTTTTGTGTCGTGTGTGATTTATATATTTGTAGAAGCTTTTCGTGCTAGTTTTGGCTTGCCCTTCAACTGCAATTTCTTTATTTCGCTTTGTAGATTTTATCGTTCATATAACTTCCTTGTAAGTGCGTTAGTGTTTGTGACAATAGAGTTCTGTTTATTGTTGCCTGTTATTTATAAAGCGCTGGAATTCTTGTGAAAACCAAGGAGGCTTATTGGTTGATCTCATTTGCTTTGTTGTGATGTGATGTTTTGAGGCAGTTATAATTTTTCTTAAGTTTCATGTAGCATTCCTCGGTATTTTTATTTCTCATTTTTGTTTCGTAGTCCAGACTCCCGAGCTCCTCTTTCATTAGTTCAAAGTTTGCCCATTTTTAGTAGGAGACATGTTTGCGTTCAGCCGTGGTGTTAGGGTAGTGGACTTCTAGCGTGAAGTCTACTATATTGTGGTCACTGATCTTATCCGTAACTTTTAATCCAGTTATTTTGAGGTAAGGGGTTGTCATGATGAGGTCATAAATATTGTTCAGTCTATCAGTTCGCTGACATGCTGCTGCAGAAAATTTGTATTTATCAGATCGACAAGCTTATTCGGGTGCTCAACTTTGACGAGTAGTCCAGTTTATGTATGGTAGATTGAAATCTCTCGTGATTATTGTTCCATGATGAGTACTGAAGATATTATTATGTTCTCATAGAGTTCATCATCGTTGATTACTGTACAGGTTGGGTTCCTATATACCACTATAATATTGATAGTTTGTCTTGGATGCAGTTGGAAGGTGAGATGTAGTATTTCTGTTTTTTCTATTACTTGCTTAATTTGGATTTGTGGTTGAAGCTTTTTTTAAGTAAATAATAGAAACACCACTTCTATGGTGGCAGCCATGGCGGTGGAGTCAGCAAGTGCAATATCATTAATAGTAACAATCAATTAAAGGTTAAAGGAGTATCATTCATTAGCTTTTCATTGATAGTCTTTGGTACGAATATTCATTAAGGTGGAACATGATTCACTCAATAATGAACGCGTGTTATATGTGGGCATTCATTACGTCTTACGTGCCCGATCTAATCACTTATTCAGAGAATTTCCTAATCGAGTACAATATAAGAGATGGCCAAAGTACTACCCGCTCAAAACTTTATCGAAAGAACGAAAAGAAATTTCATAATGAATTGATCCAAAAAGATGTATAACTTTACCTAGTAAAGCTCTGAAAATATTCAGCGTATCACTAGTTCCATCTAAACCTGCGAATAAGACATCCTCCTTGAAGCTTAAGAATTAATTTAGTTCCATCTGTGATTTTGGAACCTTGTAACATATATTTTTACCATGCTTATGTATTGTTAAAGTGGACCCAGTGTTTTATAGGCCTCATTTTTAAATGGAAAATTAATAATTCATTTCGAATTCTTTGAAAGATTTTACGGTGAAGTGTTATTTTGAAAGCCAGACTTTAAGCAGGAAAATCTTCAGCCTCTATGTTTGAAGCCCTCTTTTAAATGAAATATTTCTGAGCGAACTCTGCTCAAAACAAGCTTGGGCTGCCCTCTCTAAAAATATAAAGCGAATCCAACTTCTGAAGCGTATCCATTTGTAGGGATTGAAGGGAGTTGGCCGAGAGTTGCTCCAGTAAAACAGCAATCAAACTCGCCGCTCTAAAGGAAGTTGCCTCTGGGGAAATTGCTCTATATCCTAACAATAAGTTTTGTCTTATATGTGATATTTGTATTAATCTGCCTCGTCATCAGGGTTAAATCCTGATTTATGCTGGCCCTGCTCGCAGAAGTGCTGACAATTGTACGTCCAGTAATAATAAAACTTTTGATAAGATGACATTTCATTATTGACGTCACATTAATTTGAGCAAAATTAAGTTTATATTAGTCAAAAAATGTTCACATTGGTTCAGGCAAAGTTAAAGTAAAAAATTTTCATCACCAACTCTATGGTAATAAATGTATAGTTTAATTATTTTTTAAAATAGAATTTAATTTCTATTCATCATTACTGGTTTCAGCAGGGTATGACGTTTCACGTTTCGTAATCATTATTTACATCCTGAACAATTACATTTTAATCGTTTCAGTTTTAAGAATTTCAGATGGAATATGCTGTGGTATCCACATTACCGACTGCTGGATATAAAAAATGTAATGCCACGGTCCCAAGAGTTCAAGCCTGTGTTTGGAGGCGTCGTTGCTTCCTCCAGCTGAAACACGTGTGCTGAGGCCCCTGGTTTGTTCTGTTATGTCGCACAAAATGAGGTTTGTTTCAGTAACTCGGCTCCAATTACTGCTGTCCGACGCCAGAACAAAGGGAACAGTGTGGTCTGGAGGCCGGGCTGCTGCTGGGGACTAAGGAGTACGAGTGGGGAGGAAGTGAAGGGGAGGCAAGGGAACGAATTAACGGATGACTACCGTCATCAGCTGAACTAATAGCACTCGCACTCACAGTTAGCAACGAAATTATTCGTACACTCAACACTGTTCAATACATGTGGCCATTTCTTAAATTAAACGATTGCATAATTCTAAACTCTATACGTGTTATTAAGTACATGATATGAATTGAAAACTAAGTTTTCAGAACAACAGCTTTGACTTAACAATTTTAACAAAAACATACAAAATATGAATTGACAGAAATATTCGTGCAGTTAGAACAAAAGAATATAACCAGTTAATAGCACAATCTTTTATCTTGATAGCTTCCATCAAACAGTTTTTATATTTTTCAATCAAATTTGAATATGTATATGCTGGGATATTATTTCATTCTTCAATGGCTACATGTTCGCATTCTTGAAGGTTTTTTTGGAGCCCGACAATGCATTCGAACTTTCAATTCTCGCCATAGATTTTCAAGTGGATTCAAGTCAGGACTCATTGAATGTCGTGGCAAAACTGTAATTTTATTTTTCTAGATCCATGTAGTCACAGATTAAAATTTAGACGCTTGTTTGGGGTCATTATCAGGCTGAAATTTAAACTGTCAGCCGAGGCCAAGATTTTGCGCTAATAACTTGAGGTTTTTATTCAGTATCTTGATGTAGTCATCAGATTTCATTACTCCTTTAATTACAATTAAATTACCAGTCCCACTTGAGCTGAAGAAAGCTCCAAAACATCATTCAACCATCTCACTTTTCTGACGTCAAATCTTGTTTACATCATCATTTCCAAATAACTCAATTTTTGTTCCATCACTCCATGGTACTCGTTCAAAAATGCAATTTTCTTCACCCAAGGAAGTTTTGGTAAAATTTAAGCGTGCTGAGAGATGATGGGGCTTGTGAAGAGGCGTCTGTTGTGGTCTATGTCCATGTATGTAAGTCATTCTTATTTAAACTACGTTGAATTGTACGAGTACTTACAATGATGACCTGCGTATCCAAGTCTTTGGCGGTGTCTTCCAACACAAGTCTTGGGTTCATGTTAATATTGTGACATAGTTTGTGCTCAGCTCCTGGTCACAATTTCAACAGTCTTCCCCGCTCAGGGAAAGTCGTAGTCACTACAAACTTTTTAAACTTCATCATGACATATTGTACGGTATTTCTAATCATGGATTAAGCATTTTTAAATCGTTCCTTAGCTATGTATTATCAGACTTGTGTGAGTCAATAATCGTTCGCCTCGAATCCTGCCATAGAAGGCAAACCATCCTGCCATAGAAGGCAAACCATCCTGCCATAGAAGGCAAACCATCCTGCCATAGAAGTGAGAATGACGATGATGATGCTTGTATAATAGCACCATGTTACGTTCCTTACTACAGCTGATCAGAATATTCTGCAAAATAAATATTCCAAGACAATCTAGACATAAAATAGAAATGTGAATTCCTATTAATTCCATGTATCGACACATTTACAAGGGAAACTTTTTTATTTGGCGAATATTTTTGTCTCTTCATTTTTTGCAGGATGTGCTTGTTAAATTAGTTAAATTAAATCTGTCCTTCTGAAAACTGAGTTTCGGATTTTTTTATCTACTCAGTAACATATAAAGAGTTTGAAATCATGCAAACATTACATTCGAAAAAATGACTATAAATATTAAACATTGGTGGGTGTGCGAACAATGTCATTGCTGATTGTATTTTGAGTAATTCTTGCCTATAAATGTGAATAATTTCTGTTTTCTTTGTGAAGTTTTTCCTCTAAAAAAAGAACTAACATTATTCGAGGAGGGTTAGGAATTCCATTTTTGAGTATTTGTGTTGGTATGAAGAAAACTCATGTCAAGCAAAATAAAATGCAGTTGTTAAGTTCCAAGTCATCCGTCACAAACAACCATCACTGACCTACATTTTAAGCTCCATTCTCAATGTTCTACAAACCATGATTGTGGTGTAGATACCGGATCAAAATAAATCAAGAAAATTATCCTAATTAGTTGAAACAAATAATTCTACGTGCCCAACTGTTGGGTGTCACGCAGCTTGGTCTGCGCTACTTCGTCCTGAATAGACAAACCTGAAACTCAACAGACAACACTGGAGGTAAACAGACAACTTTGAGGGTCAACAGACAAAACTGGAGGTCAACAGACAACTTTGAGGGTCAACAGACAACCCTGGAGGTCAACAGACAACTTTGAGGGTCAACAGACAATTTTTGATGTGAACAGACAACCCTGGTTGCACATGTCGTTCATGTAACATCGCTCACAAGAAGAGATGTCATCGCTTCCAGATGTTTTCGTTGTGGAATGAAGGGACAGAATACTAAATTATTTTTGATAAATTTCATAACCAGAGTTACATTCAATGCAAGCCACGCCATGCAATTTCTCACTGCGATTCGCGATTTATTGGGTTTCCAGTGGCTCAAATTGTTTATAGTTAATTATGCTTCATGGAACTGATTCTAGGAACAGACAAGGGAGCAAAACATTCACTAATAAATAGAATGTACATAAATATAAGGAGATAGTATTATTACGCGATGAAGTTCATCCAGAAAAAAAGATACCCTTAAGATCAAACTTAAGATGCACAAAGATATGTGAATATTAGGAATGTTTTGCGTATACATACTTCACGCAATGCGTTCATACCCCACATGAACAAATTACTCACCATATTGACTGTTATGTGAGCGTTAGAAGGCAGTGGTAAAATTTCTGAAGTATGAAAGCGATTGACGATTCTGGCCTAAAAAATATGCATGAAGTAAAAGTAGGTTGGGTTAGGTTAGGTTAGGTTTTTTCCTTTCCCATAGAAACAGACCTACGTTATAAAATTTTCTTGGTAACCTTAATTTTCTATCTTTTTAGTTTTTCGTCTCTTCATTTGACTACAAAGTCGCACACTTGCCTAACAGGATTTTCAGTTATTGGTTTTTGAGATCGTGTGATCGTTGGAGCCTTTTTCTTTCCGATCAAATTCTGTTTTTGATGTCATTTATCAATATTCAAGCATACAGTCACACATAAAAATGGTCTTCATTACATTGCAAAGACTAGAACAATTCAAAGTAGTTACAGATTAAGAGGTATAGCTACAAATTATCCTGCAGAACTTCAGCAGGGCTTTTCCTGTGACAGTTTCGTCTTTTGCTTTGTCCTGCACCTCCACAGCACAGGTCAGCACAGGGGATGGAGGAAGAACGTCAGTTATTTCTTGGAAAGTTTGGCTATGAAATTTGCAGAATCAATGCCGATAAAAACAATAAGATTATTCGAATGAAATAGAATGCCGTTCGTGGTTTAACGAAATCGTAGATGTTATTTGGCCAGACAATCAAAAGGCAAGCAGAGATGCGTGGTTATAGCAGTTGTAATATGATATAAGAATTAATAGTACTGCTCAAATAATGTAAGTGTAGCTCCTGTAGTAATAGTTTTACTGTGCATAGGTATAACTTTTGCTGGCACCCCACAATCGTTCTTTGGTACATGGGGTGTATATCCATATCGTAGTATGTTTTCATCAAACGAAATCATTTCGTTTTAATTCTAACTTTAAATTCTATCACCCATTGCCTTAAGAAACAAGAGTCCATCATTTTCCCATCCCTCATTAACCACCAAAATCCCTGTATGACATTTCCGCCATTCTTACGAAACTGAAATCGTTTCTTTGCATTTCTCCGTGGCTTCATGATTCACAACGAGATTGGCGTCAATCTTATCGACTAGAACTCTCCAAACAGAGCAGTCAAATGTTTCCATTATATCTTTATTTCTGATAATCCTTGCGTATGTAGGTGATTGCTGCACTTGAAGCACAGTTTTTAGTAAATTAGTGGTTACAGTTAATTAGGCTCCATAGAATTGCTTCTAGGAACAGACAAGGGAACAAAACATTCACTAATATATAGAATGTGTATAAATATGAGAAGATAATATTATTCTGCAATAAAGCTCATGCATCTTTAAAACATCTATTAATTATTTACAGTTGCACTAATCCATCACAATTAGTGAGAATGATTGTCAGCTTCCACGAGTCTGACGAGAATTTTTAGCTAGTTTAAAAATTTGAAAGTGACGCGAGGCTGAAGAATATTGCCTGTTAGTACGTGGGCTATCTCTGGGTATCTCCGCTGGCTATGTGGAGGATTATGTCATGTTGAATTAATTAGGGTCATTAATACATGGTAGAATCAGTGATGTTTCCTGTACTAAGCACCTTATTCGTTGTAAAAACAATGCCAGCGCAATAAACAGGAAATTCCTACTTATATTATTTTTTCATAGCTTTCATCACCTCAAATAAGTCCGTGCGAAGTAGACTCAAAATTTCATTATTTAGTCTGTTTAGGAGATAGGTCGATAGCCAGCATTAAATTGATGTCTACATCTAGATTTAGATCACAATATCATATTCCTTTTATATTGACGTCATAATTAACTGTTTTGAGGATGCAAGATACAATGCATTGAGGTCAGCTGTCATATCTGCTCCTGTGACTCGTATGTTTGACCAGTATTGCTGAATTTCAATTGCCTTAAAACTATATGCCTTTCGGTTGTTAATTTGCGGTGCTTGAAAATTGACAATGCCGTAATAAACATTTTTTCGATTCGATTACATGGTGTTTCATAACCACAAATAATCAAAATCGATTACGATTATGCATTGGATTACGTGGTGCTCGTGAGATTTCAGAACTACGTGGGTGGTTTCCTTGAAAAAGGCAACTTTATTATACGTCTGTTATGTCTCGTTTCTGAAACAGTTTTGCTGCCTTCAATGCTTGATGGATTATCTCTGAAAATGAAGCACATGTCTTTGACTTCTTTTGAAGAATATTGAACTAACTATTGCAGGATAACTTTATCTATTTCTTCCGTCAGACACAAAATCTACTAAATTAAAAACATTAAGGCTTTTCATCATTTAGGGGATAGCATTGTCATCAAATTAACTCATTTGACATCTTTCTTCCCAGTCAAATTTCTAATAAGCGATTTTTCTCATTCAAAAGTGCCCAGGAGTTGTGCATAAGCCACACAAGAGACTTGGACCCATCGCTCCATCTTCATGCTATTGATGAAGTGTCTACAACACGCAGTACAAAACCTTGATGGCAATTTCAGTCATCTCTCTTCTATTTGATTGTCGTCTGCAGACATACCAGATCTACCCCCGTCCTCCCCAACCATTGTGCCCCCTTCCTCTCTAGACATAATGACCTTTCCCTCCCAGCCATAGTGCCCCCTCTTCCCCACACACAATACTCCTTCGTTCCCCGATACAACGCATACCTCCTTCGTAGACCCACTGCTTCTCTCCTCCCCAGACATTACCCCTTCCTTCCCAAACATTGCCTCCTCCCCAAACATTACCCCTTCCTCCCCAACACAAGGGGGGTCTAAGGAGAGACCTCGTGCCTAGGCGTGCCATCCAGAGCTGCGCTGCAGCTGCGTTTTCAGCCCCTAATAAAAAATGCCATAAATTTTGATTGGTGTTCTTGAAGTCTCCTTTATTATTGCACGCCTGGGGGAAAAATTTAATTTTCGCCTCAAAAGTCTGGGAGGAGCTTCTCCCTCTCCCCCTCCTCCCCTTACTTCCCTGACTGATGAATGCCCGAGTGACGACCCTGCCCTCCTGACTGCTGAGGGAATAAGCTTTTGGTGTACAGCAGCTGGGGGGACCAAGTTTGTTTGATGCCATTCCTATTCTTCACTTATCACCTCCAGCCAATTTGGCTCTGTAGGAAGCCATGCTCTATTACCAGGTCATACTTCACTGTCATTCTGCGCCTTGTTGTTTCGGAAGCCTAATGGTCAAGTTCAGGAGTATGCTGACTCTGGTGAGAATCATATATGGGTTCGAACCACCTGAGCTGTTCTTCTCAACAAGCAGCTACTGACTTGATGTAAGAAGCTAGTGTCAGAATTTGATGGTGCAACATTTGATGTAGGACATAAATATCACAATGAGATGAATAATTCATTATTGTAGTTTTTACTTGGCTGGCGTGAGCTGGATGCAAAGTGTCATCTCTGTGTGTGAAGTCCAGATCCAACCTTGAGAAAAATGAGTCATAAAAAGTCTGCAGTTCCTGAGGGCCAAACAAGACAATGAATTTCAGTTCTACTTCATTTCTTTTCACGCTATTCGAACTCACTAACCTTTCCCATTCTTTGTTATCCAATAAATATTTACCAGCAGAAACAAACTCCAGTATGGCATCACACTTACGAAGATAATTAATAAGGACTAATATTCCTCAGTCACAATTCCTTAGCTAATCTTCCTCCCAAATAGTTCCCAGCATCCTCCAGCACCACAAGTCCCTGCATCCTCCAGCACCACAAGTCCCAGCATCCTCCAGCACCACAAGTCCCAGCATCCTCCAGCACCACAAGCCCCAGCATCCTCCAGCACTACAAGTCCCAGCATCCTCCAGCACCACAAGTCCCAACTTCATCTCCCAAGCCGTTGCCTGGCATAGGTTGCTGGAAGACAATTACCCAAATGAAGACAACTAAAACTTGTCAATGACGCAACTTCTCCTGACATCAGCATCGTTCAGGCGACAATGCCAGTAATTTAACAAATGCGCTACCAAGAATGTGCGACTGCGATCACAGAAAAGTCAACAGCAGCACAACAACGGTCCTCGAACTCTATGAGATACAATCTTCAATTGAAGGAAACCTGAAGATCACTGAGCGCTACTTAGTCAAACTACTCAGGACGGTATGACTTGCGGGTAACATGTATAATAGCTGTTTTGACTCAACTATTTTCATACATGCTAAGGAATTATTTCTGCTCATATGAAAAATTTAATCAATTCGACAGAAGTGTCAGTGTTTTATATCAGTTCCGGCTACATTTTTTCCTTCTTAAAAATTTTACCGAAAAAATTTACCACTATTTGATGGAATATAAATATTTCATCTTCTTATTATGGTACCGTTTATTGTCCTTATACTCCCGGCCCTAAAATTTGTTCAATTTTCTTACTTTCATACAATGACATTTTCTTTTCCCTCACTTTTTATACATCGCTGACAACCTCACCTTTGTTGAATTAAAGACAGTCGCAACACTTTGCACTTCAATTCTTAAAATTATCTCCTTCACTTCCATATTTATTCCTGCCTCTCTTCGTCTTTCTCCTACTACTTCTATTTTTTCCTCATCACTTTTGTTCAGTCTTGTCTTCATTTGCATCTAATCTTCCTCTGTCTCCCGGTGTCCTTCTCCTTAACTATCTCTCGCTTTAAATAGATCATCCTGTATCCTAAATATATCATAAATAAAATCCTACCTTCCCAAACTCGTAGGTCAATTTTAGCAGTCCCGACATGAGCAGCCTCTTGAATTGCACTGTGCACAGGTACCAAGTTTCCCTGCCATGTATTTTCATGAAGTATCGCTTACTGTTCTTCTACAAAAAGAAGAAGAGAGAGAGAGGGAGAGAGAAAGAGAAAGAGGGAGAGAGAAAAAGAGAGCAGGCTGTCGACTGCGAGAGAAAAAAGAGCATTTGTGATGATTGAAGCCCTCGAGCCTTGAATAGACAGCCTACCTCAGCCTTTCATCTCTCACGGCTAAAGTAACTTGATCAAATTAAAAAAAAATGCGTACAAATCAGAGATTATCGTAATCCCGTTCACGTATTAGGAAGCAAAAGCTTCACTTATTTGTCCATATGATTCTGATTAACTTCAACACTGTACGAATGAATATATTATAAAAATGCTAATGGTTTATGGCTCTGTTCCCATAACTACTCCTCGGATTGGAGAGGGTATTATTTGCTCGTGTGCATGCAATAAAAGACTGTGCGTGACGTGACAATCTCCTTGTACGTCCCTGATGCTGCCGCGTACGCAACCTGACAACAATCGCCCAGAACTTCAGGTTTTATTCTTCTGCCTGAGTAACACAAAGCTTATTTAAAGCCTTTTATTACGGAATTTGCTGCATCCTTTCAGTAGCAGAGGGCACAAGGTGTGCACGAAGTGGGTTCAAGGTGGGCACAAGGGGGACATTCAGTAGACACTCAGTGAACACGAGGTGGGTATGAGGGGTGGAAAAGGGCTGAATTTTAAAAGCTCATTAAAACTTACGCCAGTCACAATTGGCATCATCACAGGTGTCGCATTTAAGGAGATTATGAAGTTCTTAGTTCAACGCTGTCGGCTGCATGATACAGTGACACGCGAAAATATGAGATATATTATATTTTTGTCATAACTTTAGTTTAGGTTTACAATATTACCCAATATTTGGTCAGTACTATCTCAGATAGTATCCCTAGTCGTATGTGAAAATGATAATTAAAAAGTCAGTGTTGATATTGTTTTTTTGATCAACAACAAAAATAACCCTATGGAAAAGTATTGGATACTTTCATTTAGTATTTCGTTGCGAATCTTCTATTTTCGCTTAACTGCTTCCACTCACATTTTATAGTTGCACACAATTTTTTTACAAAGGTCTACTGATATATTTACCTACTCATCCTTGCAGAACTCATCTAATTGATTGATAGTATGTGGATTCCGCTTGTAGACTTTACAACCTTCAAAGATTTTCACAAATTCTCAATCGGATTTAGGTCAGGAGACTGACTTGGCCAATTCAGGACATCAGTTTCGTCATTTCTAAGCCATTCTTGAATAAATTTGGCAGTGTGTTTGGGATCATTGTATTCATAAAACACGAAATCGCAACCATGTTCCAACAAACATTGAGAGAACTGTTAGACCAAGAAAGCTAAGCGAAAGCAACTCAAAGGGGATCAGCAAAAAGGTAGAAAAGGACTTCTTTATTACCCTCTCTGAAATTCAAACCATCCTCAAAGGAACTGGGAATGATGTAAGCAAGGACACCATTAGTAAAGCTCCAAATCGCACTGACTTGATTTCAAGATCCCAGAGGAAAGTGCCATTACTGAAACGCCAACATGTCAAACCCCGTTTAAATTTTGTTGAAACCTATAAAGAAAAATGCAGGCAGCTTCGAGAATAGTTAATCTGGTCTAACAAAACCAAAATGTAACTCTTTAGAAGAAACAGAGCAACGTGTGTTCGGCGGAAAAATGGCACCGCTCATATTAATCAGAACACCATCCCCACAGTGAAGTTCGGAGGTGGTTCTATCATGATATGGGGAAATTTTTCATCGAACGACACTGTTGAGTCAGAAATTATCAAATGTAGGATGAATGATCAAATATACAAAGAGATCTTTGGGAAAAATATTCAGTAATCTGCAGTTTCGTTGGGACATGGTCACGACTTCATGTTTCAAAAAGTTAATGGTCCCAAACACACTGCCAAACTAACTAAAGAATAGCTTCAAAATAACGAAATTGATGTCTTCAATTGGCCCAGTCAGTTTCCCAATATAATCCAATTGAAAATTTGTGGGAAACTTTTAAGATTAAAGTCTACAAACAGAAACTACAAAATATTATTCAAGTAGAGGAGTTCTGCAAAGAAGAATGGGAAAAATAAAAGTTGATCTTCGCAAAAAACTTGTAAACAACTATGGATAGCGACTGGATGCAGTGCCGCTCGATAGAGGATTAGCAACAAATACTAAATGAATGTATCCAATAATTTTGCATAAGGTTATTTGGGCTCTTGATCAATAAAACAATTTCAACGCCGACTGTTTAACTTTTCTTCCTGCATAATACTAAAGATACCACATGAGATAATACTGATCAAATATCAGGTAAAATTGTGAACCTAAACTAAATTTATGACAGAAAAAGTGTTGTAGCCATATTTTACGTGTCACTGTATTTCCGTCACACAAGTGAATCATCGAGTTGCAGAACAAGCGTCACAATGTTCCACGTCTGACTAGCGTGGCTGCACGTGTGACTAGTGTGGTTGTACGTGTGACTAGTGTGGTATAACGCGTAACTAGTGTAGCTTTACATGTGACTAGTGTGGCTGTACGTGTGACTAGTGTGGTTCTAGCAAAACTAGCCCAAAACTAGTGAGACTCCACTGCCGCATGATAGACCACATGTTTTAATACTGACCGCAGGCGGAGAAAACTCATGCCAATATTTGCAGAGCCAGTCGACGCAATGAGAAGAGAACTACAGTAAATACTGACGAGTTGATGTTGGATGGAGGTCAGTGATGTAGTTTCCTGTATCTTTGAACTCTCAATTGTAATTTATGAGACATGAACTACCTACGTTTTCTTTCTGGAAGAACTTGTAAATGGTCGTAAAATAATACTGTGAGAAACTGAATATCCACAAAAATTTATTCAAATCGCTCTACACACGAGACCCACATGAGACTCACATGAAATACATACGGGCCACGCATGAGATACACATGAGACACACATGAGATACACACGAGGCACGCATGAGACACACATAAGATACACACGGGGCCCGCATGAGATAAACATGAGACACACATGAAACACACATGAGACACAATGCACGGCACGTGCTACCTCAACTTTATGCTGTGCTTGGTGAGGAGCTCTTGGATGCAGCATTTAATTTCCTGCGAGTAACTCAATTCTCGTGAACTGTTTTCGACATGAAAGAGCTGATTGATGAAGGGAGAAATGGAATGGGGGCTTGCTATAACATCCCCCCACTACCCCCACTCACGTGCTGTTCCAGTGAGGGATTCAGGTCACAGTCTGGAGTGAAATATTTCTCTAAAAGCTGGCAAACGAAAATCCATACAACTTCAAAATCGAAGAAATGATGGAACACAGCCAAATTAATTACCGTCAAACGTACCAGAGCTCAATTAAATGTAAGTGCGTCAGCTAGAGCACAATGACTCAAAGTTATTACATAAAGTGGAGTCCCAGACTGATATTGAATCAGTCATCATGCCTGAAACTGTTGTGGTGCGAAGAGGAAGTACATCCTGTGTGTACAATGTACTGCAGCACAGCTCCTGTGTACAATGTACTGCAGCGCAGCTCCTGTGTACAATGTACTGCAGCACAGCTCCTGTGTACAATGTACTGCAGCACGAGAGAGAGTTCAAGAAAGTCACTCTGGTTGTGGAAAAGGACTAATGAATAAAAGCACCCAAATTGCTGCAGTTGCCTACAATTTACTCATCCTTGTATTAATACCTGCGTATGAGAATGTTGTTAGAATTGAATAACATTTTATGACTTATGCTAAATTTTGATACGCTAGATGGAACTGAAAATAAACATAACGATAATTATGATGGTATTACAATGAATAAATTTCAGCCCAAATAAATAAATTAGTGGAAAAAGTATATATATTGATACATAATGTTTAAAAAATGACATTATATATAATGGAAATGCTTTATTCCCTCTGCATGTATAAAAGATTTTCCGAAAAAATGCATGAATTTTCTCGAGTATTAAACATCAAGCATCATCACTGAGATCGCTTGAAAGGGCATGCTGCACTAAACTAGGCGAAGCCTTTCCTATTTTTCAATGGTGCTCTCTGGGACTATTATGGCTTTTGCTCAATATTTAATTGCTGAACTACTCAATTAATTTAAAATTTAGAACTAAATGAGCTCGTATCTGCAGAAATTTTCCCTGAAATTTTTTAATAGATGCACAATTAAGACAGTTTGAACACAAGCTCATATCGGGTCACATGAGAGAGTTTTCCATTGATTGACTCCTAGCTGAGGCCTGTGGCATGCGCATTCAGGAACGGAGGCATCCTTTCAGAATTGCCTTCGAATTCTAAGCGTCTACTCAAAACTCTGGAGCGCTTCCGCCTTGAATATTTGAGCAGGAATTGGTTGAGTTGGATCGTAAAGTTTTGAGAACAGCGGCATGGTTTGCTTGGGCGTCGGTTTGATTAGATCTGAGTGTCGTGATAATCCTTGATTATGCAGAACACAGTTAGGTCATAAAGCTCAGGATTGTCTTTGCTACGACAACCCTGGGCACTCAGTTCTCGAGAAAGAGTTGGTCGCTGTAATTGAACTAAGACAGTCCACTTCTTAAGTCAAGTCTTGCTTGGGATCATCTGCATCTGTACACAAACCGGAAACAAACTACGAATTTAGCCCAAGAATGATGCATCTTCATGAAATCCTCATGTATCAGCAATTGAGGTCAAAATAATTTATCTCTGAAACGAACCCTGTCACAAAATTACATAGACGCCTCGTCGTCTTAGGAGTCACCCTTTGTAACTCGATGCGCCTGCGCTGACGAGGCTGATTTTTATGTCATCCAACTGCCTCTTCTAGGCTGGAGATCTAGCGATAGTTCACTTTTATCCTATTCCTATATAGCTCATTCCCATATATACATACGTTTATGTTGTGATAATAATACGTACCTATATCCTAGTGCCATATAGATCATTCGTACATACTAGTATACCCAGCCGTCAAAAATGACTGCAGAGATTTTGTGATAATATCCATGCCATCAAAAATGATATCAAATACCGTTGGAAAGATATTAAATAAAATTACATATAAGAACACAATGCAATATATTTAGTTTTATATATATTTAGAAAGGATAAAGGTTTTAATTAAGTATTTCTTTAATGACAACATTCCTAGTGAAAATTAATACACTTAGTTTTCTACTGCTGCAATTGATTGCAATTTGTGTCATATTCAGGTACAATGTACCTGAATCATAGGGCAATACCCCGCCGAAATCGGTATTCACGATACGGACTCGAGTATATAAGGCTCTAGATCGCCCTAATTTTTTTGAAAGTGACACAAAACATATATAAATAAATAAATAAATGCATAAATAAATATATATATACAATATATATATATATATAAATATATAAACAATATATATATACATATATATTTATATAATATATATTATATCATATATCATGTATTTATATGGATATAAATATGAAAAAATATATAAACACACGACGGTCATTCTTAGTATTCGATCGTATGTCTATATGTTCATGTATAATGATAGCTCATTTCTATATCAGTACTGAAGGACGGTTTCATATTTTGTCATCAACAATTTATAGAAAAATGAACTTTTTGAATAAACCTCTGAAATAGAATTTCAAGAAAAAAATGTAAAAAAAATATTCCAACGCCAAAACCTATACAGTAGTCTTCTAGAGCTTATATATTTCAGTCTTCTTCTGTTCTTCTGATGCTTTTCTCCTACTCTTCTACTGTAGCCGCGTGGTTTGTGATTTGTGCTTGTGCTGCCAAGTCCTTCGTTTCCAGGATTTAAATCTCCCCGCAGCCCCCGAATTTTCCTTGCTGGTGACGTGTTTACTTGGTAGACTGACAGACAGACAGACTTAAACTGACCCCTTCTTCAAGTTTCCTGATGATCGCAATGTACTCCTACGAGCCTTTACCTTACACCCCAATATGAACAGGAATCATCTGATGTCAGAGTTACGAATTGAAAACCCAATTGTTCATATCTTTTCTTCTTGAATGGAATAAAAAATTCTCTTTTCATTCCTTTCTCGTATGATCCTTTATAACACCCTGAGCACATGTACTCTGACCATCGGGACATACAACTGTCAGCATGACGGTAATAAGCATCGCACAGTCAAGAAAGGGGTCTCGTGCTTGAGTTCGTGACGCTGCAGTTCAGAATAACGTTACCTCGGAATCTGAAGCCCAGGTCATCCATCAGTTACATCCTGTACGGCACCTACATCGTGACGACTTCATTAGTGCAACTTGTTCGCAGTTGAATTGTTCATCAACACGCAATAATTCCTGTTGCAACTACCGTACAGCCAGCAACTGAGCGCTCACAAGCTTGATGCGTGCGCTTGTTGGATCAAGAGAAGCGCTAATTTTGACGCCATCACTGCGTCATCATTCGAAGCTTGCAACACTCAGATATCATCGCTGCCTCAAAGTGACAGGTCTCCTTATTTCAAAATTTGGATAACTTCTCATGAGGTTTGCATTAGTGTACATTTGCAGAATGAAGTAGACTTGTTGGCTGATGAAATAATGCTGTCGAAAATTTCAGTCTCATGCCAAGTTTACCAAGCAAATGCACAAAAAATGTTATTTATCTTTACGAGATAACTCTTCTCGGAACATTTTTGCTCCATCTATAACTTTTTATTTTTATGTTCGTACTGGAAGAAGTTTTAATCGTAAAACAAAATGTAGTATAAAGAACACTTTGATTGTAATATATGTACGTAATATCATAAAGAGACCTGATATGGACCTTGCACTTGGAGAAGAGTTGGTAATAAACAAACTATGAGCGTCCAGCTATCAAGTCAATTCTTGGCTGCCTGGACGAGTTGCAACAAAAAGTTTCCTGTCAAGTTGGCCGTTAGACTCAAGTTTGGCCCCAAACCCAAGTTCAAAATAGGAAGATAATGTATCCTGTAAAATTTATTAATACTGAAGTTCTACAAAAAAGCCAAAAGTCTGGGCCTTAGTGCATCATGAGTGCCTCGCTGGCAAAAATGTTCTGAAAGTTGGCAACTGTACAAACTTTTTGATGAAAAGAAAGTTATTTCATGCACAAATAAAGTTATCGTAACTTCAAGCAATCCCTTCGATAAAAGTTCATTGAGCATTCCCTAACTCATGCCAGGAAGGGAAGGGAAGAGAGATGGCTTTTCGCGAGTCCGTCCCAGCCTTTCTATCTGAACACTGGTGTTTTCCGCTCGAAAAAAAAAGAACGTCGAACTATTGGATGGTCGCAATCAACTCTTAAGAAAGAAAGCGCTGGTCTCCGAATGAACCTTCTCGTGGCGACTCACAGGGCCATGAGCTGCATTTACGGGGCTACGAAAAATGTTTATTTTTGCCCGAGTTTTTGAAGCAGGCCGGTGAAGGAAGGAAACGAGAAGTTACTCTCGAAAATTAGAGTTTCGTGGAATGTGAAGGAATTCCTCAAAAACTATTTGTTTCAAGAAACAATTTTTCCATTCGTAATTTTTAAAAGAAATCCCCTTTGAAAATTATATAGAACGATACATAACCCTGTTATAAAGTGAGATTGACCTTTACTATTTGATAATAGATAAATCGCTGTTCTTGGATATTGAATTTCCTAACCAATTAATGTCATACAAAAAGTTGACAATAAAATTCAATAAGAAACTTGCCATGAAGACTTCGTTCGTTTACCCTCCAACGTGTCTGAACGACTGTGTGGTAGATGAGTGGACTGCAGGTGTGTGGTAGATGAGTGGACTGCAGGTGTGTGGTAGATGAGTGGACTGCAGGTGTGTG
>VCRD01000332.1:14196-46959 GCA_006783055.1 Trinorchestia longiramus | reverse complement strand
TAACACTAAGCTTAACGAGCATGGAACACTAGTATGAATGTGTGATGCATTGCGTGGTGTGACCAGGACTTCAAGATGCATGTGAGGCTGGCGATGAATTACTGATAAAATGAGTTATAACATCCAGGGGGTCATATCATGTTTGCAATGAACACAATCATAATAGCAGACAAATTTGTACGTACTCGTACGAGTAACAGTCGTTCACACTAAGGAAATTGAGTAACCTTAAAGCACCAGGAACAACTCATAGATTCCTAAAGAAAACGTCTCTTGCTAGATACTAGCCATTTGTCTCTGGCTGTGGTCTACTCGATCAAAAACAGCATGACTTCTATGAGCCACAGGCCTAACTTCAACAGAATATGGGACGAACCATGTGTTTTTTTGCATTTTCTTTTTAAATTAATAATCTTCTAAACTAGCAGATAGGTGCGATATTTTAAATATGTTAATGTCTAGCATTCCCAAATATTCTTGCTTTTAATTCTTGCGTCGGTATCTGTCTTTGGTTATAGATTGTACATGCGAGTGAGTCCAACGTATTGTATCGCAATTCATACGCCTTATTCAAACGAAAAGAAAAGCGATGAGCGTCCTTTGAAAAGACATTTCCTGCAATGGCGACCTCCTGCATTATAAGAGATGGCAAAGCTTAATTGTACAAATTGATCTAACGTCATTGACACAGTAATACTCTCCCATGTGACTGCCGCACAGCAGCTCAACACCTACGAAAAAGCATCATGAGTTCACATTCTGAACTTGGTTCATCAAATCCACAGGCATGGTTACCTTGTCTGCCCCGACAGCTGCCTGCAAAACTTCCTATCAGGGATTGCTGTGGAACATTGTGAGCCTCGCTGCTATTGAATCACTGAAGTTTGCGGTCAGCGTCTTTTGGCCGGGAGTTGAGGCATATGTAGTCCTTTGTATTCTGATGCTCGACCTTCTGAAGCTTTGTATTCTTCTCGCTCAGGTCTCATCTCCCTGCCGACGTCTCGCGTTATGCAAACAGACAATCTATGACAGTAACTTTGTCGCTGTTTCTTAGATTGTTCTTCAATTAAATTATAAAAGGTTATTATTTTGCCTTACACTTTTAAAGTTTTACATTCTCAGAGCTTTATAGTGTTTTAGTGTCACAAACTTTTATGGTAATAGTTTTAAAGTATTGTGGTCTGATCACTTTCAAGTCTTAGTTGTGCAGTTAAATTCTTACCGTCAGTCTAACAGTCGTGCCACCCTGCATTTATTAATTCCTTAATGTCAACTATCGAATGAACTTGCCACATGAAAAACGTTTCATTATTCCAATATTGTTGAGGTTATTATTAGGCATGGAATGTACCTACAACTAGGCGAGTACTGAACGTGTTCTGAACAAGTTACAACATCCTACCGTGCAAAATAGTCGTAATCATTAGATATAAATTTTGTCCCATCTACTTGGAAGCTTTTTAATCACCCTTTAAAAAAATGAACATCTCTGAAAGAAAAAAATGAATAAAACTCCGCTCCAACTTCGTGAACATTTGTAAATCTTTTTCTGCTGATGAAATGCTCTAAAGAACAAAATAAGTGAAAATGTGATGGAGCAAGGTCTGGTGAGTATGGTGGCTGAGGAAGAACTTCTCGACCTAAAGATTTTATTTATTCTTAAGTTTCTTTGGCAGAAGTTACAGAAAAGAAATGAGGACAGGACTTTCCGATACCCCTAATGTTAAGAAATGAAACTAGATAAGCTATGGAAAATGATAGTTCTCACTAGTATCGTGTTTTCATGAAAATTACTTTGTTTACTGTCCTAACATTATTTTATAATCGGGTGGCAAGTGAACTTGCCAGCCTGTATTTCATAAACCGAAGCAAACTTTTGATTTTTTTATTATAATATGTCAAATTGAATCAAAACAAAAAAATTGAATGAAAATAAACTCTGTCTTACTTTCATGGAATTGTCAGCGCCAATGGATTAAGTCAATGTTTTACATTCACTCACAGGCTGGGTGTGATTGAGGTACAAAGTTGGCAAATATTTCGAATGGCATTTCTTGAAATGGAATTATGAAAACTTCATAACCCTGAGGGCCATCAGCTTATCAATGAGTAATATTTATCACCGCTGAGCTACAATCAAATACATAGGGCGACGATTTCTTTGCTTATTCTGACAACTTTTACTGGAGAATAAATGTTTAAAACAAACCGTTGTTCAAAACTTGAAAGCTCTGCGCATCAGAGGCATCAAAGTCTGCACAATAGAAGAAAATACGTTTCAGCCTCACTGAAAAGCCGCCTATTACAAGGTAGATGTTTTGCTGTGACCTGTGGCAAGTGATATGCCTGTCCCCTGTGGCAAGTGACATCCCTGTCGCCTGTGGCAAGTGACATGCCTGTCACGTGTTGCAAGTGACATGCCTGTCGCCTGTGGCAAGTAAAGTGCTTGTCGACTGTGGCAAGTAAGTTGCTTGTTGCCTGTGACAAGCGGGATGCCTGTCACCTGTGGCAAGCAAGTTGCTTGTCGCCCGTGGTAGGCAAAATGCCTGTCGCTTGTGGCAAGTGACATGCCTGTCACTTGTAGCAAGCAAGTTGCTTGTCGCCTGTGGCAAGCAAGATGCCACTAGCAACGCTACCATCCACACAGAGACGCTCAGGCTGTGTCCCGCTGGTGTACAGCAACGGTTGCGATCGCTGAAAGAAAATTCTTCACGACTTGTTTCTCTTTGGTTTTATGAAGAATGTATTGATAGGATGTTTGTAACGAAATACTTTTCATACTAAAACCCCATATTTACAAATTGCCTTTATTTTCAATGTTCCTCAGTTTGAAATACTGAACAAATGATTACAGCTTCAACTAGGTAAAAGAAACTGAACTTTACTTGATTGCATGCACTCCATTCTGTCCTTACTAGACTCCTCATTATGTGAGCAAAATGTTATTCATCCGCCATATTGTACATATGTGCATATACTTTGTGAGCAAAATATTCTGTATGTACTGTATTGTAAGATAATTTTAAACTTTACGAGGTATGGTCTTTACGTATCATAATTTGTGCGTATGCAATACTCAGAACGAACGTAATTTCCCAAGTGTGACGTTCTGCTCGTTCATCAAAAAAATTACCCACAGCATTAGGAATTTTCCTTCTTTCCTACAATTCGTACGTTCAAGTCATGCTCAGATAAGAAAGACAGGCAGAACATTCACTCCGACACGTCATTCGCATGTCAACAGCTTGCGGCCACTAAACTGCAGCGTCAGGCACAAACAGTTGCGAATTTCAAGATTTTCATGCAACAAGTAAAGAAGAAAGATGTGAGCAAACATTAGATGCTACCTTGAATGGGATAAAAAGGAATAGGAGTTAGACATGAATGAATGACTTAAAAATTTATTTAATGAATTTTATACGAGGAACCGACGTCTCCATGACCCCAAAATTGACGCACGACAACTCTCAGCCCTGCTCGTTTTCAATATCAATTCCCATTTGTACCAATGATTGGGATGACGCAGCTTTGAATATGGAATTACATTGCAGTCACAATTTGCATGTCATTACGAAGACCAAGTAACGCCAGTAGACTTCAGTCAACATCGTGAGGGAATAATCAATCGATGACTTTCAGAATGCCTACCGTTATCGGAAGGACTCAAATTCAGAGTTTGCTTTGCAAGAAGATCACGAGTCTCATGCAATTAACTGCAGATCTCAATTTCGTTAGTATTTCCTTAGAATCTTTATAAATGGTATGCAATTTTTTTATTGTCACTATGGAATTCTTCATTATTAAATTTGACTTCACTTTACCCAAAACAACTAAGTATCTCTGATATCACTTATATTTTAACATAAATTTCATTTATATGGCAAGCAGATCTATGCACTCATTCGTGAGACCTAAAGTGAAGGAAAATGATCATGTATTTCCACAGCAACAGTAAAAACTTTATAAAAGTTAAAACAGTTCATTCATGCAAAAAAATATTACACCTCACCCCCTCCCCTCTCCTCTAAGAAAATTCATCAAAATTGTATTCGTATGTAACAATTCAACTTTTATAGAAACAGATGATATTGAACTCTATTGTTTTCTTGAAAATATTCTCTGTACTCACGAAGCACTAATAATAGGAGACTTCAATCTGCCTTACATAAACTGGACTACTGGTCGAAAACGAACTCCTGCATCCAAGCTTATAGAACTGATAAACACAAATTCCTCACAGCTGCATGCCAACGAACTGACTAGAAAAAACAATATCCCTGACTTCATCATGATGACCTCTAGCCTCAGAATAATTGGATTAAAAGTAACAGACATGATCGATGATCACCATATGGTAGACCTTGCGCTCCAAGTCTATGATCCAAACGATAGGACTTAGATCCCAAAACTCCCTGACCTACAAAAGGGCAAACTTTGTACTAATGAAAGAGGAGCTCAGCAGCTTTGGCTACGAAATACTAATGAGGAACAAGAAAGACGTGGAATGCAACATGATACTTGAAGAAAAATCACAACCGCTACAAAACACCACATCCCAAAAAAGCGAATGAGGCCAACCAATAACCTTCCTTGGTTTTCACAAGAAATCAAGTGCCTTGTTAATGCAAAACCAAAATCATACAAAAACTTCAAGTATACCAAACAAAACCATATCACCGAGAGCAAATTCGTACCTGTATGGTCGTTAAACGAACGACAACTTGTAAGATAGTTAAAGTGAAATAAATCAATTGCAGTTGTCGCATAAACAAAAACCAACCCAAAGAGCTTCTATAAAAACGTAAATGAGAGATGACTCAGAAGAGGGATGGCTCAACTCGAAAAGACAACAAATGCAAAGTCAGAATTCTGAATCCGAACTTTGTTTCTGTGTTCACTCATGAACACGATTGAAACCCCTCAACTTCACGCCTAAAACCCACAAGAAATACTGGAAGGCAACATATTTTAAGGAAAACAGAAGAAAAACAGCTCATCCTTCTAAACTACTGTTATGTAAATCAATGGAACTCGACGACCTTACTCCCAGGATACTCAAAGAAACAGCTGAAGTAATTAGCGAACCCTTAGCAAACATCTTTAATCGATTGCCCGAAGCTGGGATTATTCTGAAGAATTAGAAGCAGGTGAATGTCACGCCGATTTTCAAAAAAAAAAAAGAAAAAATAAGCACCCAATAACTATCATCTAATGAGATGTAAGGAATTTGTATTTATCTGTCATCAGTAAAACAATTGAAAGATTACTGAAAGTCCGTATGATAAAATACCTCCAAATCTCATATATGAGTACTGAAACCCAGCATGGATTTAGGTAAAACGTAGTTCTCTTAGAAATCTCTTCGACTTTTTTGGATAAGATAACAGCATATACGACTGTAAAAAACCGTAAACCTTGTGTACCTCAATTTTCAAAAAGCGTACGACAAAGTTTCCCATGAAAAGCTAATGGTCAAAGTGGAAGCGCTAGAAATACGAGTACAAGGTAATTACTCTCGATGAATAGGATATTAACTCACTGTTTGCATTCAATAAGTGGTGAATCATTATCAAGCCAGTGATTTGGTGGATGTAACTTCAGCAGTTCCCCAAGGAAGGGTTTTAGGCTCGATCCTTTTCATCATCTACAGGGTGTTTCAGAATTAAGGCACCCAGTTTTGCATATTAAATAAATCATTTAAAATCAATATTTGGTCATTCAAATTTTATATTACTTTGACGGTAGTAAGGTAATCTTATCGGGAGAAGTTGCATAGAAACCCACGTCGATCCTTTCGAGAACTGGCTGCAGAAGCAGGTGTTAGCAAGACTTCAACGTATCGAGTGTTGAAGGAGGATCTGGGAAAGAAACCTTACTAAATGATGAAACGTCATGAGCATACTGAAAATAATGAGAGAATGAGGGTTAAAAGAAGTCGTCACATCCTTAATGATATAGCTCAAGGCACGCTCCCAAACTTCGTGTTTACAGATGGGAAAAAATTTGACATTTAGCAAGTTGTGAACCATCAGAACGACCGAGTTTGGAGTTCCTCAAGTTCAGTCGAGGGTAGGATTGTTATGAGACGTCAAAATGCACAGTTTGTCGTGGTTTGGGCATCTGTGATAGCCACAGCAAGATCTCCGCTTGTTTTTGTGCCTTGTGGGGTCAAACTGAATTCAGAACGGTACATTTCTTTTATTTTGGAATCAAAGCTACTACCATGGGCTACGAAACATTCTCAGTGTTCACGATGGAGTTTCCCACAGGATTCAGCACCATTATATGGCTCCAACGTAACCCTAACCTGGTTTCATAGGAACAATCCATCTTTCATCAGCAAAGATGTATGGCCAGCAAAGAGCCCCGACCTCAATCCCTTGGACTTTTTTATCTGATCCATTTAGAGACAAGGGTCTTAGCTACCCCTCACACTTCTCTCGAGTCCCTCAAAGCAAAATTACAGAGGGAATGAGAAGCAATTCCACGAGAACAGATACGTGTCGCTTGCGATGCATTTGTAAATAGACTTAAAGCTGTAGTTCGCAATAAGGATGGTTACATAGAATAAATGCAATACTATCGTTTGCTTAATATTCACCTTTGAGTTTCAGCCCTTAAAATCAAAATCCCGCATTTAAATTTTATAAACCTACCAAAAAGTTTGTTGCCTTGATTCTGAAACATCCTGTATATCAACGACCTTGATGTCGGAATCATCATTAAAATCAACAAATTTGCCGTCAGTACGAAACTGTAACAAAAAGTTCACCGAAAGAAACAGAATAATTATTGAATCAGACTTCAATCGTTTATTTCAATGGACCAAAACCTACTAAATGAGCTTCAACATTGACAAATGTTCGTTCATGCGCATTGGTGTTTAGAACTGGTATTTCCAACGTACGATGAATGGTGCGCCTATTCAACCACGACAGCAACATAAACATCTTGGTATAAATATCATTGAAAATTTCAATCAAATCAAGTGGAAAAAGTGTCAGAAATGTGAGCATGATCCTTAGATTCATTGAGAGAATCTTTGAATACAAGTCAAAGAACATCATTTTATCGCTCTAGAAAGCGTTAGTGAGGTCACATCTGGAATATGCTGAGCAATGCTGGTCTCCAACCCTACGAAGAGATATTATTAAAATTTAGGAAATTTTGAATAGAGCAACGAAGATAGTTTTTGAACTCCGTTATCTCGCCTACGAATGGAATCTATAATAGCTTGAGCTCATGCCCCACAATAAAGAAGACTGTAAGGACAACTCATCGAGACATATAAATATCTCAATGACTGTAGATGTTACCCGAGAAATGTTTTTCGATAGAGACATTAACACGCGAACCAGAAGTAACGGCCGTAAACTAATAATAAGAACCTTCACGAAATCTTTGGCTCTAAACTTGTTTCCAGTCAAAATTGCTAGAACCTGAAACCAGCTACCCGAAAATATCGTTTCTACTAGCACTGTGAACACATCCAAAAGTCATCTCGACTAATATTGGATAATGAGCCACCTAATTCTATAAAGTACCGATCTCATATCTTTTTAACTCCTAGGGCAGGTATATGATTGCTGTGCTTGTGGATGACTAATATGCCTGTGGAGATTGAGGTGTGTGTACGTTATTGATGCTTTTTCTTTAGACGGCATGAGACTTAGGTAGTAACCTAAGAATAGACCAAACGGATCGTTTCTGTTACTTAATTTTATTCTATTCACAGGGTATGAGAGACCAGCTGTAAGAAATAAACTCTACGGGAATTAATTTTAATTATCCACTTCCTTCGTCTGGACAGACCAGGGCTAGTATTTATTGAAGTTTATATGTAAGTCTGGACAGACCAGCGCTGGTAGTTGTTGAAGCTTATAATTTTAAACACACCATGGTTAGTAATTGTTGAAGCTTATTAGTATGGACAGACCACGGCTTGCATTTGTTGAAGATTTATAAGTACATTTTCAAAATTTAGTACGCAATTAGCAGGTCAAAATAAGAAGGATCTGCAATCTAAAATACAGGTAATAGAGACTTGATTCCGATGTCATCTACTGTTTTTGCACCAATATACTGCTGATGTATTCGTATGATTAGCCCTGGAGCACTGAACATGGGTAGAGTTTGTTCGAGGCTAGTGACATTACCCACGTTTGGTGCTCCAGAGTTAAATGAACGACCAATAAAATCCTTGTAATCATGAGTTTTTCGAGTGTGTAAAGCTGCAATAGCTTTATTGTTTGCATTCAATGTTCTAGATTGTTGACCCTCTTAATATTTTCCCAAAATTAAATTGATCATGATATATGAATTCAACGTATAAAATAAAATAAATAATTATATGATTTTCCTAACGCATCCTTCCATACTGAAAAGTCACCATATGTGAACAAGCCATTTTAGTTTCCTAAGCATTCTGGATAAATTTCTAACTCTCTCAATCCCTAAGCCTTTAAACCTCTGTCTCCTAATTTCTAAATCTCTACATCTCTAAATCTCTAAACCTCTAAATCGCCAAATCTTTAAATCTCTTAGTATCTAAATTTCTGAATCTCTGAATCTCTAAATCTCTAAATTTCTCAATCTTTGGATTTTAAGATCACAAAATCTCAATTTTTACTGTGAATTTGCCTGAGTTATTCCTAAAGATGTCCGTTATTCGTCCCTTGTAGCAGTTGATCACACACTGCAAACTACCGGCCGTTTCCCTCCCCTTCCACCACCAATATTGTCATCAGTTTCTGTTGGACATTTTATTACAGTTTTATTCTTAGTCATGAACAGTTTAGTTACTGACGATGATTTGAATTTAATAAAAGTCTACAAACAAGTAGAATCCTAAAATATTTAATTCTCTCAGTAACAGTATAACAAATATTTTCTCGACAAGAATAACCCAGTGTTGAGAAATTTTGTTTCGCTGCTCACAAGTCACCCAAATTTTCCCACATTATTACTGTCAAAGTCAAAGCTGTCTCGGGTTAGACTCCTGAGACTCTGCTTCTCCTGAAATTCCTTGTCCGAGAGAACACATATTGCAATTTCCATGGCTTATAATTTTAGTCATGAATATGAAACTAACCAAAAAGGGCTTGCCATTTGAATTATTCTAAAATATTAGAGTTCTTCTAGGATATCTAACGTGTTCATAAGAAATTAAGGAATTTTTTCCTAATTTCCCAAGAGTTGCGTGCAAGTGGGGCGAACTAAGAATGGGTCTGTACACCAAGCAGCAAAATGGAAGCGCTACTTCTAATCGTGAAAGGCTTAGAAAATTCGGACCTTGGTCCAGAATTTACCAGTAAAGTTTAAATCTTTTGGGTAATACGCCTTCAAAAGCGTGTACGACGGAGTCTGTAGGGGACACCTTGCACGATATAGCTAGATTGGGGTAATTTGAATATTTTCATCTTTAATGTGACAGTTGTACAGTTAATTATCATCTGTGACGTAACAGTTGTACAGTTAATTATCATCTGGGACGAGACAGTTGTTGAATTAATTATCATTTGTGACGTGATATTTGTACACTCAATCATGTTAAGGCAAAAGAACTTACGCAAGCTCGACATTTTTGGTAACAACAATTGTTCATTATGTTTAGTGTTCCTAAGACGAATCAAATAACCACCTGACCACAATATTAAATTTCCATCAGAGTCCAGTGATCCGAGGTAAAGTTCCATAAAGCTAACACTACATCACAGTGTGATGCACACATCACCACATCATGGCCCCATCACTGCAGTTTGCGTTCACTTCATCCTGTGTGGTCACGGCCAGACGAGAGCAGTTCTGCAACACGCATTTTGCGAAGCAGCTTCGTTGGCCGCCGCAAGTTTGGGGCGAGGCTCATTAGGAGAACGATTAATGGTGGGCAGTGGGTTGAGTGTGCTGGAGGTGGGCAGTGGGGTGAGTGTGCTGGAGGTGGGCCTGACAATGTAGTTAATGCTTGAGGTTATGTAGATAACTTAGAGTAGTACATTTGTTCACCAAAAACGTACACATGTAAATTAAACTATATATATATATATATATATATATATATATATATATATATATATATATATATATATATATATATATATATATATATATATATATATATACATATGTATATATAAAGAAAAGCAGTGGCTATTATTTCTGATGGCGGATAGTTTGATGAGTGCCTGAGTGAGTGTAAGCACATCAAGCTTTGAAGTACAATTGAATGTTTTAAGTTACGCTTCAGTGATAAGGGCCAGTTTATGGTAAATTTATGATTTCATACCATGTCATCACTTTTTAATTTAATATTGTGTGTACGTTGCAAAACAAGCTGGTGATATAAAATGAAGTATTTTGGATGATGAATGGAGAAGGAGGAGGGCAAGCAATCACATTTTAAGGAATTTTGCGTACGCCACGACGTAAAGACTAAGACAATAATTGCACTTCTCATTATCTCAAGTTCTTTTTTCATTCTTGCTGAGCGCTTAACAAGAAGTTTTTTACCTCTACTTTGCTTCCAAGCAAAAATCATCTAATCAAATGAACCCAATAAAATCATAGATTAATGTAAAAATTCTTGTTCAATTTGTAGTGCAAGACGATGTTATGTCCTTGCTTTACTTGGGAACTCGATTATTCATATTCATTTTGAGGAATAAGTTGCAAATTTCATCATGATATCTTCTACAAGACTTGCAGTAAATATAAATCGCGAAAAGCGTTTTTAAAGTAGATCTCTTTTGTGGTAGAGTTTGTTTCGTCGTCAGTAAGCCATCTGAAGACACACGGGACAACGTTTTTTGATTCTGCTCAAATGTTCATTCACAATTAACAACACATATTTTATTCACAACTGTTTCCTATTGCAACTTTCGTTCGCTCCTTGTTTCATGGCCATGCCGACCCTGTCCGTACGCAAGAATAACCTCAGTATGCCTCTCCAGCGGCTCCCACACACCAGCTCTCAGGCGAGGTGAAGTTGGACCTATAACGACACAAAAGAGTATGACTGAAAGCGCTCCAACTTTTTACTCAGTAAGTCGTTAAATGCCGTACCAAGACCAAGAAACCTTGTTAAATCTTACGGAAAGTCTGGCTCTTACAGGAATCCCTTAAAATTCAAGAAGCGTTTAGGGCTGAGCTTATGTAAAAATAAAACTGGTCCTTTTAAGATATATGAAAGGGATGAAATAATGATGTAGTTTCAAGCCTTGGCTTACATTTGGTGTATAAAACCCTTTTGTATCTCCAAAACCAGAGCACTTCTGTTCACCAAGACAGAAAGTGAGATTGTTCACAGGTGTATTTGCAGTGAAATGAAGTGACATTGCAGCCTGAGTGAGAGTGATAGTTTAGACGAGATCTAACTGCTGTGTCATGAGCTTCTGTGAACGCACTAGGTTGCTGCTCTCTTTTCAAACTTGAAAACCAATAAATTAGGCCCTGTTCAGGCATTGAGAAATATTCTGGCATCATCTGGATAAAAATAATTATTTACTTATGAAATGCAGGTGATAGAAATTAAAAGAAACGAGAGCGGGCCTATTTCTTTGTTTGAAATGAGTTCAAATGGGTTGTATATGACGCATGCACGGGTAACAATCCTGAAGGTAACTTAAATAAGCCATTGTAAACCTGACTAATTTTTTGCAGTTACTGAGCTATTTCAGAGTACTTTTTTACAATCCTGTAAAGAGTTTTCAAAGTATTTGAAATACAAGTTCACATAAGAGCTGTTCCCTGTTCCTTATACCATAAGTTCTACAATAATTTTTAATCACTTACTCGACATTTTCAATCATTAGCAGCAATTACAAGTGAGCTGAATTTAAAAAAAATTATCTCAATTACCTAATTAATAATCTACTATAATATCTCAATCTAATATAAAAATGAAATAATAACATATAATAATACAAACAAAATAAAAATAATAAAAATATAATTAGTATCCTAACGTACAACGTCCACATTTTTCGATCGAAATAACAGTTATACTGAGAACGATGAATGTCACATGATATTCTACAAAGAAAAAACAACTTTTTAGGTCTTTTTCCTGCAAGCATCCATCGTCTTCAGGAAGGACAGAAGCTGCAATCAACAATCCGTAAGTTTTGCAACAGACGTTAATGCTTGAGTAGGTAAGTCGTTTTTTATGCAATTCCAAACTATGACTCGACAGCAATAAGAACAGCAGCGACACACAAAAAAAGCTGCAAATACTTTTTTAGAGTGAGACTACACTGCGTCTGTTGTTGGGCCCCTGAGACAACAAAAGCTGTTTGGCTTCCTGAAGCTCTAGCTCCAAAAACGCGTTTGTTTGTTTTTTGCCTCACTGTTCTTGCAAGAAAATCTTAGTTTCCGAGTCACAATCTTGCGCTCAGAGTCTCATGATCATAATCTGATGGAAATAAGTTTGATGTTCCCTAAAATATGGAGTGGTAGTGCAGACTATTTCATGCTCAAGGAATTTAAACCTAGTTTATAGTAAGTCTTCTTTTTATAGGCAAAATCAAAGCCTTAATGTAGTAATTGAAGATTCTGGGAGCACGAGCAAATTTGAAAAAGAATTTTTTCAAGCTTCTCAGTCGTAAAATAAAACTGTTACAAATTAACGTCAGAATCTCTGAGAGCATCTAGCTTGCTGCAAAACTAAGCCAGTTACAATGTGTGAATACGTCATAGATTATTTTTTCCAGCTCAAAAATATTTTGAGTTCGAGCAAAACATTTTCAATTTTTCATTCCATATCAAGCTTCAATTTTTGATCCATCTTAGTTCGAGAGAACAAATCAAATTAAGTCAGGCTGTTTCGTCGAGGACTATCAACAATTTCAAATTTACATTTTTTCACTTAAATTCGAGACCTTCATGTTTCCTCTTATGCTAATAACTTTACTTCTATGTTATAGTTTTAAATAATTAACAGAAACGATAGGGATAAAAACTATTTTTCGCTCTGTGATGTAATTTTATGATAAAAAAGTATTCTCAAGATCTGTGTAAAAAATCTGAAAATGAAGGAATTACTATATTTTGTGCGCTATTTTCCCTCACAATATTATCATAAATGCCTTTATTGTTCATCATAATTTTTTAAATGAATGATATAACCATTTTTGTTATGTTCATTTTATTATTGTTATTGAAATCAAATATTTCATGCATTGAGGAACACTGAACGTGAAATCTTTCATTAGCCATGGTTCTGGGAATTATAATTATTTCAATAAATTTGCCCACACAATTTGCCCACGCATATGATCAAGAAGAACATTCAGCTTATTGTGTGGGTCTCAGAAACCAAGCAAAATGCGATCAATCAGGCAAAAAAACTACATATTGGAGAACGAAATCAATCCATGAAGCCCATTTTATGTTAGTCTTCAATGAAAGCACTCATGAAAATTATGGCACATACATAGCTGACATCAATATTGCCCTCTCGCCATCATCAATAGTACTAAACATGAACGTTGATTAATTTAGCAAGAAGTTTAGGATCAATTTCCACTAATCTTTGCTGACCAGAGTTAGTGAACGTCCACCCCTCAGGGTGTGTACAGCATCACGGACTCAATTCTGATGAAATTTATGTCTTATTTCACGATATATGGTCATATGATTCATGTTAAACTCGTTTCTCAGTTCTTTAGTTGTATGTACTGGTAGGGTTTTCATCAATGACAGCCTGCAGCTCCTCAGAATTGAGTCCTTTGGAGCGTCCTTTTCTTGGTTCGTCCTTTAGATTGAAGTCATCCTTTTTGAAACGTAAAAATCATCTTCTAGAGGTCCTTTCATCCACTAAATTATTTCCATAAGTGCCTTTGAAAGATCTTGCTGCTGACATTGTTGTATTACCCTTCTGAAATTCATACAGTAAAATATACTTAAAATGTTCTTTAGTTATAGTGTACATTTGAGTCGGTAATAGTTACTTATTAAAATAATTTTAACGTAATCTAAAAGAAGAAATATTATTTCAGTGATTTAGATGACTACACATATGCAATTTACATATAAATGAAATTGATAAAATGATGTCAAACCTCCCTCAAAAAATTGATAGAAATTTCACAGTGTAGGCTACACACTGTACATCATCACAGTGTAGGCTACACACTGTACATCATCACAGTGTAGGCTACACACTGTACATCATACACTGACTAATGTTGACGCTGATCCTGCATGTGTGCTGATCACCTAATTCTGTGTTTGTAATTTCTGTGCTACTTAACTCGCTATTTAAATTTCAGGCTATTTTAAGCGGAGCACACGGCCTTAACCCCTCTCCTGTCACGACGTTTGCCCTTGAAGGCGCATCAGTGGACCACTTGTATTCTACAATACTCAATCCTCGACGATTATCTGAGCAGATTTAAGTTTGAGCATTGTGTACTTTTTGCTGATTTTCTCTTCGCTTAGAACATTTATCTCGGCGCTCCTCCTCAACTAGGACAGTTTTAGGAGCTGCTGCGCTTAATTGGAAATGCTCAGAGAGGACAAGGAGGAGGAAAACTGAGACGACGAAGTCAAGACGCTAGATGATGAGGTCTGCCCAGCACCAGGCCTGCCCAGCACCAGGCCTGCCCAGCACCAGGCCTGCCCAGCACCAGGCCTGCCCAGCACCAGGTCTGCCCTGCACCAGGTCTGCTCAGCACCAGGTCTGCCCAGCACCAGGCCTGCCCAGCACCAGGCCTGCCCAGCACCAGGTCTGCCCTGCACCAGGTCTGCCCAGCACCAGGTCTGCCCAGCACCAGGCCTGCCCAGCACACCCAACACTCAGAGCTGTTGTGTTGTCTACCTTGACTGTCCAGTGTTGAGTCAGGTAAGCTTGCTGCTTCTCCAACCTTTAGGAATGCCCTAAGAATTAAATTTCTATCACTGATGAACTCAGCAATAGTATTTCTACATCGCTGTCATTCTTAATACGTCAAACCTGAGGATATCTTAAAGAATAACATGAATAAGTGTTGCCTCAAATGTGGGTATAAAGTTGAAGTTAAAGCCAAAAACATCTCGACTCAGAAGGTCGTGAATAGTCAATGACTATTAAGTGCCATATCAAAAATTAATTTAAGAAGTCCAAGACCTGGCAATTTGAAGCTTTTATTGCTGAGAGAAAGTCCAACATTAACGAATCTGTATAAAGTTATTTTATTCATCAATTAATTCGCTCCAGGCTAAAGAAGTGTAATAATAAGTGTAGTACTGAGAAGTGTAGCAATAAGAAATGAATTAATAATAAGTGTAGTAATATCAAGTGTAATAATTAACAAGCGTAGTACTAAGAAGTGTAGTAATAACATGTGTAGCAATAAGTGTACTAATAACAGGTGTAGTATTAACAAACGTAGTAATCAGAAATAGGCATCACAAATAAGGATGCTACAGAGTTATTGTTCAGTTTACTACACTGCTGCTGTGGGTATGCATCTTATACTGTCTTCTCTGTTCATAAATAAAAACTGTTCTAAACAGCAGTTAGAAGGATGAATATAATTTTGAAAATACATTTCCTAAAAATTATGACCTTGGATGATGAGCTGAATGAATGTTTAATCTAAAATCAAAATGGATGCACCAGCAAATTAAAACATTAATTAACATACAAAGTGATTCAGGAAACCCGTCAACTTTTCAATTACAGATCTGTAAATAATCATGACATTTTGTTCGATGTGAGGGCTGCCTTTGAGTGTCTCTCAATGCAGTTTTAATTAATTGCCCCTTGCCACGGCTTTTCTGAATGTTTTTCTTATATTGAAAATATTATAAGATTCTAAGCCAGATATGAATAACGAGATAATAAAATGAATACTCGTAAAGAATGTCACCGAACTGCAGCACTTAACTCTTCTAATAAAAGGCAGAAGAGGGAGCGATGGTTTATTAGAGGAGTGGACTTCGTTTAATTTAATAAATTAGCAGATGTTCTTTCTCAAAGCGGTTGCTGACATGAAGAAATGCAGACTTTCTTGCGTAAGGATATTTGGCAGCTGTATTATTTGGCCTGATGTGGAGGTCTTGTAACATTTTTTTTGACTCAATGAAAACAGTTACCCGATGAGTTCAACTGTGGCTGGAAGGCAAGGATTGCAGTACGCAGGCTCGCGATTGAAGTTCTGTTTGAACAAATTGTACGAAGTGGGGAAGTCTGTTACGTCGGTCAGTAAAACTGTATGAGAGATAGAAAGCAAAATGTACTTTTAAAGTAAAAATCCGACAGAAAGGAGCGCAAGCAGTGATGTAGGTATTGGATAGAGTCGCATAGAAAGTTTTTTAGGGCGTTCATCTGTAAAACAGAAAATAAGATCAGCCTTTTTGAAGAATAAAACTGCCCAGCACAGCTCGCGTTCAAATACATGGATTCGATAGAACTTTTAAACAAAAAAAACTAAAAATTTGTAGCAGCCACCGTGGTCGAGTGGTCTGCGGCCCGTGTTCTGTATCGGGTCTCTGCTTCATGTAGAAAGACTGCGGGTTCGAACCCGGCCATGGACACGAGTTATTTCTCGTACGCCGCGCCGTGCACTCAACCCGCTAAGCACTCAACTCCTCAACGCCCATGAAGACGCCCATCAACCTCCCGGGATCGTCGCATGGAGCTCACCATCATCCTTACTCTTAGAATGTTAACCTTAAGAATTTGAAAAACCAATGTACTAATGTCTATGTACTGTGTACTCGATTGGAAATAAAGATTGTTTGTTTGTTTGTCTGTAATTGGAACATTTCCAACAGTTACAATTTCAACAGTAATTCTAACTAAAACTTATTGGAAACTAACTAAAGCCGACTAATTGAAAACGAGCAGAAAGATCTCGTTTGTCAGCATCAAAGATTGCCTTAAAAAGTTTACCAACGATGTTAAAATGAAAGAAAAAGAGTTACTCTATGACTGTAGAGCGTTAAGAAATAATAATCTTTAGATACAAACATGAGGCAGCGAGGCAATGTTCGCAGAAAAGAAGTGTGTACTCTGAAAACGATCTGTCAGATCAGATAATACGAACGTCAACTTTACACTTGATCAATTTGGTAAACTTTAGACAGAAGACTTAGATATGAGATACTTGCACACAATGTTCGGATTTACTTATCTCAATTTTCTTGAACATACAAGCCAGTGACAGCTAAATACAGTATAAATGATCATGGGTAACGGTCCACGGGTAAACTGCCTCGACTTAAAAGATCAGTACTGATGTTTGCACTTTTAAAATGACCATAGCAAATTTGTTGTGGAGACTGAGACTAATTCGTAGTGCATTCTGTCATCTCCCGGACACAGCTGCAGTCATCAATTGTCCGGGGGACAGCGAACAGTCCTGGCACGGCCAATTTATCGACTACCCTCGAGTAGGAATTGCTGTTCCGAATTTTTTCCCTGTGAAAATATTAGATGGCTGTGAAAGTTCAGCCGATATTGAGAGGTCACTGACGTAGAAAGAGGTTAAAAAAATGTTATTGAAGAAATATAAACAGAATAACGCGAGATAGATTTTCGAGTTCCATTCCTGATTGACGTCCTGTTTATTGAAGTAAATCCAAAAGACAATCTGTTTGAAGTACCAGGAAGCATTGGGTGTGCGAATGTGCTATCAATTATAAAAGAGATGGAACGAAATTACGGAAAATTTTATCTGTGATTGAAAAACTGTGAAGGTCTTTGAATCTAATGAGTACATTGACGCTGCTTGAAGTACTGAAGTGCTTTGGCAAACACATGATGTACACGTGGTAAATTAAACTAGTAAGCTATTCATTGTAGAATCCTTCTGTCACGTAACTGTCAGTATGCAAAGAAACCATTTCAACAAGATTAGTTCCGTCAATGTACAGAGCATGCAAGACTATGCTCACGATGCAGAGATCTTTGATTGGAAATTATGCAAAATAATGTTTGCATTGAGAACCGTTTTTTATCTCATGGCCAGTCAGCTGCATCAGCTGACCAGTCAGCTGCATCAGCTGACCAGTCAGCTGCATCAGCTGACCAGTCAGCTGCATCAGCTGACCAGTCAGCTGCATCAGCTGACCAGTCAGCTGCATCAGCTGACAAGTCAGCTGCATCAGCTGACCAGTCAGCTGCATCAGCTGAGCAGTCAGCTGCATCAGCTGACCAGTCAGCTGCATCAGCTGACCAGTCAGCTGCATCAGTTCATCGACATTCAGTTTGCTTCCCACGGTGAGTCTCGAAGAGAGATGGATAACATTGAGCCATTTTGACTGCCTTATTTGAATAAAATTATGAATTAATAAAATGAATAAAAAATTAAATCAAATGAAAAAATTCACTCACTCACATCAGATTGTGACGGTGAGTTTTTCCTGCAATGTTCCCGTAAATGTGCTTCCATATTGTCATCCTGGCCAGTGAAATGCATCCACCAGCTGCGCCAGGTGGTGGATAGGTGGTGGACAGGTGTTGAGCTGGTAGATGGTTGACAGATGGCAGATAGGCAGGTGGTGGACAGGTTGGTGCTGCACAGGTGGAGGACAAAGTGATGGACGGGTACCAGACAGAGTGATGGACATGTAATGAATGGATGGACAGATCTGCTCACTTGCTCACTGCCCTCAACTGCTCACTGCCCTCAGATGCTCACTGCCCTCAGATGCTCACTGCCCTCAGATGCTCATTGCCCTCAAATATATTTTCTTCAGCAAATTGTGACAGGGAGAAGATCAGGATGAGCAATTCATTATGGTGACCAACTTGAGCTCAGTTATTTTTACTGAATTAATGTATCGTATGATAGAATCGGCTTCAATTTTTGCATATAATTCGAATACTAAATGCGTTATCTGATATAATTTCCTTTGTTATGCTCAATTTTTTTAAGACATTCTCATATGTCAAGTGCATTATAGAAAAATTCGATCAAACTAAAGTGTGTGGGCATTTCTAGCGAATTGGTTCAATAACAAACGTGGTTTTTAAAAAACTATTTGTTAAAAAACTTTTGCGTTCAACAATCATTCACTCTGAATTCTTCAATTTCTTTAAAATAACAATAAACATTTCCAGTTCACGCCCTTCCCCAAGTGTACATCAAATTCTTTTTACTCTTTAAAAAAGTCAACTTATTACACGAAATTCCATGGAAAATAAGCCAACTTCTCAACAGTCCTCGAACTTTGCTAATCATTTGCTCTACTTTGATCAATTTTCACTGACAATGCCTGAGAACACGCGCTAAAAGATTTCAAACTTTTCTTGATATCATGTATTTTATTTTAATTTTCGCTATGCATGTTTATGTACATCAATTTATAAATAAGCTTTGTTGCCAAAACAAATTAAAACATTTTAATGTTATCGAAAGAGCTTATACGCTTGTAAAGCTATACATATATGGGGGATTTTTTATTTTGTGTTTTGGGACCTCATGCTCCTTCCAACCATATCATGCTGATGTAAGTGGCAGAGCTACGCTGCATATTGCAACTCCCCCCCAGTTCCAGCATACGAAGCAGCTGCGTGGCAGTCTGCAGCTGTGTAGCAGTCCGCAGCTGTGCAAAAGTCTGCAACAGGGCAACAATGCAAGAGTCTGCAACAGAGCAGCAGTCTACAACAGTACAGTAGTCTGCAACAGTGTAACAGTCTGCAGCAGCATATCAGTCTGCAACTGGGCACACGGAATTACTGAGCAGGCGTGTAGGTACTGGAAACTTGTATCCTAGATACTCAGGACACAGCATATTATGTCCTACAGCTGGAAAAGCGTGTAGGTGCAGGAAGACTGAAAGACGTATAAAACGATCAGGGGTGCCGGGATGCATGGGATTAGGAACTAGATTCGTGAAAATGAACTTTCAAGTTCTTTGTACAATTGTTACATCATTTTAAAATTATTTTACAGTGATTCATACTGCTAATGCCATCGTTCACTCTTCTTATGTACTTTAAATATTATTGGAGACCCTCACAAAAACAAGAACGATAAAAATTGATGTACTCATCGATAAAGCGTTAATTTATAACATGAAATTTATCGTCTAAAAATTTATCACCTAAAAATTAAGATACTCATTTATACTGCGTTCATTTATCACCTGATATATTCTTCGCTGCATATATGAAGGAGTATTCTACTAGTAGACACACAGGTGAAAATTCATGTGTTTGTTACTGAATTTTTTCGTTTGATTTACCTGTGGACGCGGGCTTTGTGAAGGAGTTTCCACATTGAAGGATGTGCCTTTGGTATCCACAATACAATTCTTACAATGCACGTTACCCTACCGAATTTCCTCCTATCTAAATTCCTAAGAGCGTCACAAAGAGACGGACCAAGCAAGCAAGTAAGCAAGCAACGAACTATGTATTACGAGTGTACCCAGTTGTCAAAAATGACGGCAGAGATTTTGTGATAATACCCGTGTTATCAAAAATGATGGCAAATACTGTTGGAAATATATTAAATAAAATCACATATAAGAACGCAATGCAATATATTAGTTTTATATATATTTACATAGGACAAACGTTTTAATTGAGTATTTCTTTAACGATAACATTCCTAGAGAAAACTAAAACAATTTTCTACTGCTGCAATTGACTGCAATTTGTGTCATATTCAGGCACAATGTACCCGAAACATAGGGCAATACCCCGCCGAACTCGGTATCCACGATACGGACTCGAGTATATAAGGCTCTGGATCTCTCTAATTTTTTTGAAAGTGACACGAAACATATAAATAAATAAAAAATATATAAATAAATAAATAAATATGAAACATATAAACACACGACTGTCATTCTTAGTATTAGATTATACAGTGGAATTCCTGGCACCTAGTAGAACCACTGAACCAATGTTCGAAGCAATGGAACGTTGTCTGGATCTGATGTTCAGACCGCCATGAGGATGAACTTTTTTCGATAAATATTCTCTATACCAAAAGCTCGTAGCAGTATAAATGTTCTTAGCAGTGTCTGCTGGAGTAGAAGAACTCAGGGCAAGAACTCATGAGCCAAGCATCTCCTTTTCTTCACCATTTTAGGCTCTGTAAAATAAAATTCTAGCAGATGATTGTTGCCAAATTGTCCTTCACGAACGGGAATCCATTTTTTCTCGTCACGGAAGGCTAGTAACGAGAAAAGTTAGCCAAACTTTGTGCCTTCATTGAGCTGACGCCTGCTTGCCATCTCGCTAAATTTACTTAATCCTAAGAATTAGACCCAGTTTTTGTAAGAAGGCCAACGTCGGAATGCAGGATGTTGAGTCTGAAATTTTCTGTTGCTCTGAACGCTGGACAATCAACACGGTGGCCCGTAGCTTGGATACTCTCCTGCTGATGCAGCGGAGTGACTGAGTGGCGGTAGCAAGAGGGGGTAATAAGAGGAAGGGGGTTGATACGAGGGTAGCGAGAAGGAAGGGGTTAAAAGGGGGTAGCAAGAGGGAGGAACTGAAAGGGAGCAATGAGATGAAAGGTGCTGGGATGAGGGTTGTGAAAGGAAAGAGATTGAAAGGGGAAGTGAGAGAAAAGAGATTGGAACGAGGTTACCACGAGTGAGGGAGCTGAAAGGAGGTATGGAGAGGAAGGAGATTGGATCGAGAGTAGCTTGAGGGAAAGAGTTGAAAGGATTTAGTGAGAGGAAGAGGGTTGGTTGGGAAATAGAGATATGAATTGAACAAAACAAACAAAAAACAAAACAAAAACGTATATTTCCAATAAAGTTGGTACATAAGAAATGTAACAGCATTGGTTTTTAAAGATGCCTTATCATAAAATCCTTAAGTAGTAGGTATTCTATGCATAGTAGATGATAGAACAGCGGTGCCTACGGGTATACGTAAAAATTCACATCGAACAATAAACGTTAAATATACATGGGGAAACAAATGAAACTTCGCTTTTTCAATGATGACCTAAGAGGTAGTCATTGGCGATACATGTAAATTCTGACGTGGTAGATATTATACGCATTATAGATGATAAGCGAAATATTGTCTTTAGGTACAGCTTAGACTTGACATCATTACATTTAACTGAATTGGATGTTTAACATCCGAGAAAGACCGAAAAAGGAAAATTATGCGAGCGAAAACTTAAAAAATGAAGTTGTGAGTGTTATTAAATTGAAATTGTAATTTCTAATTACTGGTTGACCGTATGGTATGGCTTGCTGATGATCGAGTTAATTTAATCATTATTACAGTTATCTGTAAAAATCATCGTGTTTGATATGAACGGACGTTACATATCAGAGAAAAAGAGTAATAAAAATAAAATAAAATATAACGGTAAATGTGTCAAATATTCAATATTTAGAAGTTGATATGGATAAAAAAGCTGTAGTAGACTGAAGTTCTGAGGTGTTACAGTCACTTATTGTAGCAAAGCTATTACTGACATTGACGTATGAATATTTTGATTATGTCCTCGATAAGTAAAAAAATAATATAAAAAGATTATATATATATATATAAATATATATATATATATACATGTAGAAGCCTTGGAAGAAGAATAATATGAAGAGTGAACAAAAATTCACAAAAATTCTATTTAGCTGTAGGCAAAATACAATTTGTTTCCTATCAAGACATTTTTTTTGTTTTTTGTAGTGCACTATGAAAATTGAAAAATTTTAACATTTAACGTTTATCAGATTAAAAAAGATCCAATTTATAAGCCTGAAATATAACAGAAAAAAGTAAAAATTAAAAAACATTCCTGTTTTTTATAATATTATATTAGTCGATTTGACTCCGGAGCTGAGGAATTATAGCACGAGTTATATTATTATAGTTTGACATTTACGTATGTTTCGTTTGAATATTGTTAACTCTATTTCAGTTTATACTTAAGTTGTGTGATACAAACACATGGTAGACACTTATATAGAGTATGTTTCGTTACTAAGTTAATTTTGTTTAATCATGCATAGGAACTACGTTTTCTGTATTTGTTTGCTACTTTGATATGCAAAAATGATATGTCACGTTTTTTTTGAAGTTCTTAATTGATTGGTTTTTCTTCATATGCGTGGGCAGTTTATTCCAAAGTAATGCACCTGAAATTGAAAGAGCCCTTTGTCCAGCATCGGACAAGCGGAAACTGATGTCAACATCGTGTCGTCGGTTAGGTTTCACACCCTTGGTAGTGGGTGGATAGAATTTAACAACGTTGGCAGAACTTTGAGGGCGATATAGAGAAGAGAATACATATTTGACCTTGTGGATGAGTAGTCTTTGTTCTATCGGGATCCAGTTAAGCTTTTCCATGAGAGGTGTTGCATGATCGTTCTTTCTGAAATTTCCTTTGAATACTACTTTAGCAGCAAAATTCATACATTTCTGTAGCTCTTTTTGAATACCTTTAGGTATATCTCCCCAGACCAAGTCACAGTAGTCAAAGCAGGATAACACCAAAGATTGGATAGCTAATAATCTAGTTTTTTCGTCAAGCATGTTCTTCACGCGGTGAAGGAACATCAATGTACCGTTAATTTTGCTGCATGGTTTCTCCACGTGGGATGTGAAAGACATGTTTTGATCAAACCAGACGCCTACATTTTTTACTTTTCCTACTGATTCAATAATGTCATTTCCTAACGTTAAAGTTAAATTCGGGAGTTTTTTTATCGTGTTCTTGGAACCAAAAACGATGCACTGTGTCTTGCTTGCGTTAAGCTTGAGCCCATTTTGGTCGTACCATGATTTTACGTGTTTTAAAAGTATTTCTGCATTTAATTTTGTCTGAGATAGTTTGGTCGGCGCGCTTGTCATTGCAATTTGTACGTCGTCTGCGTACATAGAAATTCTCGTGTTTGACGGCATGGTTGGAAAATCATTGATAAAAATCGAGAACAGAAGTGGACCGAGAATAGAACCTTGTGGAACGCCGAAATCGTTTTGTATGGGTGATGAAATTGTGTTTTCTAGTCGGACTGCGTGAGAGCGATTTGCTAGATAGCTCTGAAACCACTGTGTTGCGATTCCTAAGGTAGAGATTTTCTGCAGAAGCCGTGTATGTTCATCACTGTCGAAAGCTTTGGAGAGATCAAGCAAAAGCAAGAGAGTGACTTCCTTATTATCAATGTCACTGTATATTTTCTCGGTGATGTTAAACAGCGCATCTTGAGTACTGGTATGTTTACTGTAAACATACTGGTTTGGATGAAGTAAGTTAGATTTGTCCAAATGTGTTGAGAGTTGGTTCGATATTACTCTTTCTAGTATTTTGGATAAGACTGGTAGAAGGCTAATTGGCCTGTAATTTGATGCAGTATTGATGTCACCTGCTTTATGCAGCAGTTTGATTATGGAATGTTTCCACTAATCCGGGAATTTGTTTGTCGCAATAGAAGTATTGATTATCAAATGAAGCAATGGTGCTGTAACATTGAAACTGTCTTTGATGTATTGAAGGCTTATGTTGTCATGTCCAATTGCCTTTGTATTTTTCAACGAGTATAAGATTCTGCGTATTTCCTGTAGAGTGTAGACCAACTGGATTTGGTTTCCATGTGTTAGTTGTACTTAGTAATTGAGCAGGATTAAGGCCAACATCAACAAGTTTATGTGTAGTAAACTTGGATACTTCGTCGAAGACTTTTGCTCTGACTTTAAAGAAGAAAGTATTGAAATTAGTGGCTGTTTCCAATGGATTTTCGAATTTTTTCTCTTCTTTAATGTCTTTGTACAGTGCTATTTCTTTGATGATTGCCCAGGTTCGTTTTAGATTTTTCTTTGCTGTTTGTAGTTCCTTTTGGAAGTGCTTTCGTTTTGTTTCGTTAATTTTTTTTCCGGAGGGCTATTGCATGAAGTTTATAACGGTCTTGTAGAGAGTTGTTCGATTTGTTACATTTAAATTCGTATAAATAATTTTTTTCACTCTGCACAATTGTTTTACTTCATCCGTTCTCCAGGCGGTGCGCTTTAGTTTAACTCTCCTTGTGTTGTATGGTGCACATTCCCATGTCGATCCTAAAATTGAAACAAAATAATCACCCAAAAATAGACTATTCACCTAAATAGTATTTAGGGTTTTCTTTGACTGGTCTAATATAGCACCGCATATTTTTGTATTTGTTTCCCGTTGATCTTGATATACTCCATTTCTTGACCGGGATCTCCACGCTCATGAACTTCTGGAATTAGAAATTAGAAATTAGACTAAGATCACAAAATATCATGTTTGTAGGATAGCCTGAGGGACTCCAGGCAGCCCTGCAACTGTCATGTCCACAGAAGCATCATTAGGAAGAGAGAGAAGTCCCCACACCATGCAGTTGTGTTCGTTACATCCGTCACTGATGCCTACACGAGCACCAGAACTTGTTGCAGGAGGCAGTTGTTAGCCCAACAAAGCCAACTTTTTTAGCCTTGAAATTTTGATATTTCATTAAAGCTTCTCTGGAGCTCGACTGATCTCAAACATGAGGTGTCTACAGGAAGTGCAGCATTTTACAGCAGTGAGATTACCTTTTAGAGCTACGAGCGTAGCTCCTCACAGCTGTGACAGTAGCTGTTTACAGCTGTGAGAGTAGCTTTTTACAGCTGTGAGAGTAGCTCCTCATGTTATTTTTTCTTTATACTCGCATATTATGTTTTTTATTCAATGCGCAGGCAAGCTCCAAAAAATCGTCTGTGCTTTGCTAAGTTGCGTTAAAACAGAAAAATTTACATACTTCTTCTTTGTATTAATGGACGTACGGGTCCAGTTTTTAATACTTTTCCTTGAATTAGGTGCCGAGTACCGAAAATTTGCTCTCGATGTCTCACCTTCATCTTTTTTACGGGAATGAAGTCAATTCTCCGAACGAGGCTGTTTTTAAATTAAATGTATGTAGCTACGAGTAGCTCCTTATAACTGTGAAATTAACTGTTTACAGCTGTGGGAGTAACTGTTTACAGCTGTGAGAGTAACTGTTTACAGCTGTGGGAGTAACTGTTTACAGCTGTGAGAGTAACTGTTCACAGCGGTGAGATAAACTGTTTACAGCTGTGAGAGTAGGTGTTTACAGCTGCAAGCTTACCTCTTTACAGCTGTGAACGCAGCTTTATCTCGTCGTTTTAGGTGTTTGTATGCACCTCAATACGCTGTGTTTGCCCCCACGCTTGCATAAGCTTGCTCCTTATAAGGAAACGCCGCTGCCGGCAGGAGGATGGAGCTTTCACGATACCAATATACATATTATTATACATATACATATTGGTACAATAAATATATTATATATATATATATTGACATAATAAATATATCATATGTATACACTGACACAGCTATACTTGTGCATCTTATGCCTCTCTATCTGAAAGATTACAAAAATTAATCCTATTCTTATATTCCAACTAACTCATGAGTCTCACCAACTAACTCATGAGTCTCACCAACTAACTCATGAGTCTCACCAACTAACTCATGAGCCTCAGACTGCCTCACATAACCCTCAGTCTCGCACTCCTCCTGTCTTATGACAGAGTTCACACAAAACTGGTTTGTTTTGAATGTATCCCCACATGTTATAATACTGAACTATTTATGCATTAAGCAGAAGCTACTTTGACCACTGTTTATTATTTTGTTTACTAATAGCTAAGCTTGTTACTCTGATCCCTGTTAATAATTGTTTTAACCAATAACTTGGCCTGTTACTCTGGGCAATGGTAATTTTTTCATTAACCATTAAATAGGACTCCATGTCAATATTATTTAGCGCAATACAAAAAGCTTTCTTGAGGGTTCAGCTCACTTCTGTTATTTGTGGTAGTCGTGTTCCAGCATTACAAGTTCCAGGTGATGACATCACAAACAATGAAACTAAGACAACAAGTCCTAATCAGTGGCAGGGCTCAGGTAGGCCTACACAGTGGCAGGGCTCAGGTAGGCCTACACAGTGGCAGGGTTCAGGTAGGCCTACATACACACCAAAGAAGATCTCACTGCTTTGAGGCATCGCTTTCCGATCTCCTACAATTATTGGGATCGACTTTCGGGCCTCAGTATAGGGACTAAATATTGGGACCCAATATAGGGACTGAATATTGGGACCCAATATAGGGACTGAATATTGAGACCGGATATTGGAACTGAATATTGGGACCGGAAATTGGAACAGTATATTAGCTCGGGATATTGGAAAAGAATATTAGGACTGGGTATTGGAACTGAATATTGGGACCGGATATTGAAACAGAATTTAGGACTTAATATTGTAACTGAAGTTTGGAACCGAATATTAGAACAGAATATTGGGACCAGACATTGGGACAGGGTATTAGGACTGGATATTGTGACTGCATATTAGGACTGGATATTGGGATAAAATATTGCATGTATGGAAAGATGTTTTTTTTCAGAAAGCTGTGGCTTATCTGAGAAACGTCGGGAAATTTTTTGTTGTCAAAAAATATTTACGATCTGTAGAGAGAATTCCATCAACACCTGACCACAAAATGTTGCAATAATTTATTTAATTATTTTATAAGAATAATTGGTGCATGAAAGCCACGCATTGAGATCAGTGAGGACGAGGCTGAAGAACGCGTCTGAAATTTTGGATTAGAAAGCAATTTAATGGAGCTCAAGGTGTGAAAAAAATTCATCGTTCCAGAATTACTTGTTTCCGTGCATTATATTCAACCAAATTATTGTGAGGATGATTTTCCTGCTGGTGACTGTGAGGTGGTGGTGTGTAGCTGTGAGGTGGTGGTGTGTAGCTGTGAGGTGGTGGTGTGTAGCTGTGAGGTGGTGGTGTGTAGCTGTGAGGTGGTGGTGTGTAACTGTGAGGTGGTGGTGTGTAGCTGTGAGGTGGTGATGTGTAGCTGGAACCAAATAATATATAGATGTACAAAGTTCATATGAAGTAAGAAGCAAGTCTGATATTGATTTTAACCTGAAGTACACTTGATGCAGCAGATTTCCCCATCACCTCAGTCCAGCACATCACCTCAGTCCAGCACATCACCTCAGTCCAGCACATCACCTCAGTCCAGCACATCACCACTGCAGCTGTAACGCTGCAGCTGTGACACATTTGCTGCACTGCGATGTCGTGCAGATCTGCCAGGCGTAAAACAGATGCCAGGCCTCAATTTCAGCTCAGAATTACGAAGCTTGCAGAAAAATTTCTTGCTGAAATTCTATGCAAGTCTGGACGTTTATTTGACTTGGAGAACTACGAGCCCCTTTCCCCATACTTCTCCTACCCTTTCCCCATACTTCCCCTACCCTTTCCCCATACTTCCCCTACCCTTTCCCCATACTTCCCTACCCTTCCTCCACCTTTCCACCGTTCTCCAACATCTCCTCCTTCTTCACCTCACCTCCTATTCTCGTAATTACCTTCCATCTCCATCAAGTTCATGAAGAGGAGAACTGTATACATTTTTCCCTCTCGATCGTTTGTTATGCAGTGTGCGGCAACATTACTTCCTTTTTTTCAGAGGAAGTTCCGTTTAAAAAGGAAGTTATGTTGCTGCACCCTGTATCTTCTGTAACATTCGCAGTTAATGCGCTGGTTGTGTGCAAAAAGTAATGTGCTTTGCTACCTTAGGTTAGAATAGAGTATACAGTACACAGTACACAGTACACAGTACACAGTACACAGTACACAATACACAGTACACAGTACACAGTACACAGTACACAGTACACAGTACACAGTACACAGTACACAATACACAGTACACAGTACACAGTACACAGCACACAGCACACAGTTTGAGACTTGGCCCAGCGCTTCATCTGTTATTTGTTACGAAATTAAACCTGATTTTGTTGTCAGGAAGTTGTCAGGAAGTTAGGGAGTTGGTACTGTTCATTTTGTTGACAGCAATGACGTTTAATACATCAGAAATGCACACAGTAATCAAAAAGAAAAGTACATAAAAAATCTCGTTCATTATACGACGACGAGCATGTAATCAAACTCTGTAGTTAAATGCAAATAGTTAATAAGTGCTTTAGATCATCCGTCTTTTAGTTCTTCAAGCTCTGTATAAAACACGACACAAAATTTTGAATCTTGTAAAGAGTAAGGCAAAGTCTGTAATTTGCTTGAGATTAAATTTAGGAACAGAGTTCACTAAAGTCAGTAGAACGTGAAGGTTGCGTCTAACTAATGTGTCTTGTCTTATGGAACATCAGAATTAATGGGACCAAGAACTTCTGGACAAGTGCGTTTGTTTTGTAGAACTCATTCACACAACGGAATGTGATCTGAGGCACAACACAAAACGTGAGTCTAGAATAGAATAGAATAGAAAAGAATAGAATAGAAAATAGGAAATAGAAAAAACTAGAATAAAGCAAAAAGGAGATAGGAAAAAAGAAATAGAATATAGAATCCAAAAAATAAAAAATAGAAATAGAAAAAAGAAAGTGCAATATAAAAAATAGAACATAGAATATAGCATATAGAATGCAAAATATAGAATGTAGAATATAGAACATAAAATACAAGGTATAGAATATAGGTTATAAAATATGGAATATAGAAGAGAATATAGGAGAGAATAGAAGAGAATAAATAGAATAGAATGAAATAGAATACGGCAACAAGAACGACCCATTTGCACCACTCTTGGGTTGCTACCCTAAGTCCCATGCCATTTAAAGTAAAAGCATTAAGCATGCATTTACACCTCAATTATGCAAACCATATCAGTTACACGCACTTCACTCGCACACAGTCGCACCCATGTACCGCAATTACTCACATACCCAAGGAGTTAAGAATATAAAATCAATAGGTTATAATACCGGTGGGTTTCTTGTCCAGTATTTGTCGAAATGATTTTTGATTGTGTTCACAGGGCCAGCAGAAACTATGTTTTTGAGCAGCTGGTTGGAAGTTCAGGTAATTTTGACTGAAGGAAGCTCAGAACTTGGGTTGTCCTGAGGTTTCTTTGTATTAGTTTTTGACCAGTATTTCTGGTTCGCCCGTTATCGTCTGTGTCGAAAAACCCATCCGAGGTAACATTGTTAAGTCCGTTGAGATTCTTTTAGTTCTCAATGAGTTGTCCTCGCAGGTTCTTATGTGCTAAGGCAATGAGTCCAAGCTGCTGAAGGCAGCTTTCGTAGCTAAGAATACAGAGTTTAGGACACTGAACTCAACAAAAATTGTGTTCCTCAGTGTAATTCATGAATAAATACTCTTCATTCTCATAACGATGCATGGAATATATTGCATTCATTCCATGTGTTTTCCTTTGCTACTTTCATTAGCAAACTGATTGTGTGCACTTGTTCTCTGCAGTGGCATTTATTGCGTTAGAATTACCTGTACACTGGCATTTATTGTGTTATAATTACCTCTACACTGGTACTTATTGTGTTATAATTACCTGTACACCAGCACCTATAGTGTTATAATTACCTGTTCACTGACACTTATTATGTCATAATTATTTTTGAACTACCACTAATTGTATCATAATTACCTCTACACCGGCACTTGTCTTTTTATTACCTCCACACTGCAGCCACTTAATAAAAATGGCCATGGCCCATGTGTTCTCTGCCACGAAGCCTCTTCCGTCACTCAAGGTCCATTATTTTTATATTTATTCAGGAAAAATTGGAATGCATGGCTCACAATTCTTCTCTAAATTTTCCCAGTTCAACAACTAGTGACCTGGAGGCCTCAAGGTTCACTTGTCCTCCAACAAACAAGGCAAAATGCTGACGCCTGCACAGTAGCTGCTATTCTTGCACTACGTGGTCTTCGAGGAACTCATTTAAGAGATGAGAACCTACTAAAATATTCGGTGCCTGTGCGTGCATATTAATGGCATTATTTTATAAGATTTCCTTTTCCATGTCAGCGAATCTTGGCAAATTTTTCAGGCAGGGAGACCAGAGAGACAAGTGGCGTCCTATGCTCAGTGACAATGTACGATGTCAGTACAAAGCAATAAAAGACGACTGATGATGGCCTGTCAGGCACTGATTTCAGTTCAATGCAGCTGACATAGTCAGCTCGAGCCAAAGGCTGTCAGCTGCTGTTCTCTGCTCAATGCAACGGAGACAGTCAGCTTACAGCCTGTCAGCTCCTGCTCTCAGTTCAATGCAGCTGGCACACTCAGCTCGAGACGATGGTTCTCTAAGTCACCTGCTTGCCACTGCTGCAGCTACACGCTCTCACGACGCCGTCTATTCAGGAAATTTTTATTATTGATCAGGAAATAAAGAACAACTGGAACACGTGCACGTGCCTCTTGCTCTTAACTCCTCGTGCCCAGAATGTCAGGAAACCCGCCACAGTGGTTATCATTGTGTGACATTCCCAGTTACCGTCGGTTACTGTAACAGTCAGTTACAGTTCTCACCAGGTAAGTACCATCAGGTAAGTTCCGTTTGTTGTTGTTACCATAAGTTACAGTTAGCGTCAGTTACAGTTAACACCAGCTACAGTTACCGTCAGTTTAGTGACCTATGGTCAAACGAGTAGGTACTTTCATCTAATTTGAAAAACATTCCGTCCTAATTCAGTTCGCTAAATGACCAAAAACAATAACTTAAATTAGAGGTACAGTTGGATAAATTTATTTTATCTAACATTTACAACTATTTTTAAACCATTTTTGTTTTTTTTAGCATCCCATATATTTATTGCAGGATGAATCATCGATTTTAGCATCCCATCGTCTCCAGCCTCCAGAAACTCGTGCAGTTTACCATTGTCTCCAGCCTCCAGAAACTCGTGCAGTTTACCATCGTCTCCAGCCTCCAGAAACTCGTGCAGTTTACCATCGTCTCCAGCCTCCAGAAACTCGTGCAGTTTACCATCGTCTCCAGCCTCCAGAAACTCGTGCAGTTTTGCTCAACGCAAAAACATCCTTCATCGGCCAGTCAACAACTGCGGCAACGCTCGATGCTCGACAGCTTCCTATCAGCAGCACCGTACCTCAATGCGCCGTAAAATGTCGCTGTGCTGGTGTCACCCCCATTGGCTTTACTTCCATGGGCTGTTTGCTTTGATTGTGACGACTTTTGTGGAATTGGAGGCAAGGATTGGGTGACGGTACTTCGGTGGAATGAAAGGCTTTTTCGCGTGATTGCAAATTATTATTGTATTTGTGAAGGTCCGTCGGAAGTCTTCTGATACGACACAGTGAGGCAAGAAGGACAGAAATCGCGAGTTTACTTCATGTTAAATTGTCCAATGAAGCCTGAGGTAGTTGCCTTTATAGCAATATATTACAGCTGTACAAGCATCCGTTTCAGCAGCTGTAAAACAGTTGTACAAGCAGCAATACTAGTACAGGATTACATTTCAACGTGCCCACAATGTGCGTCGTCGAGATCAACCTTCAGAATTTGAAGGACTTCATGGATGCCGTCAACGCAGCCGAGCTGCTCCACGTGTCTGCTGGAAACTACTTTATGCCTTAAAAATAATTTGAAAATAATGAAAGCTTCAAAATTCCCTTACCAATTTTTCATTTCCGTGTCTTACTAATTCTGAGACCGAAGCCAGTCGGTTTTTATCTCATTTTAATTCTTCTTCTTGTGCTCATAAAATTGAAGCCGTAAACACTGGAGCCTCAGCAGGCAAAAACAGCACAACATCGCACGAGCAGCTGATGGCCTGAATATTTAGACTTGAGTCTTGCTGAGCTGCCTGTTCTGAATACTTGACCTGCACTCGCCTGCTGTGAACACTTGGCCTGCACTCGCCTGCTGTGAACACTTGGCCTGCACTCGCCTGCTGTGAACACTTGGCCTGCACTCGCCTGCTGTGAACACTTGGCCTGCACTCGCCTGAGTACAAACGCTCGAACTGGGA
>VCRD01000331.1:268033-341857 GCA_006783055.1 Trinorchestia longiramus | reverse complement strand
AATTTTACATAATCATTTTTCATTAATTTGTACCCAAAATGATTGAAAAAGCATTAGGAAATATGCAAAATCATGGGTTCTTCGTTATCTACGCACAACAATTTGCTTGTAGGCACAATTTAATAAAGTTTCGTGCAATTTTTAATTATACAAAAAATGATAAGGGTACCCCCTTACGTATTTTTTCAAAAATTTTGTATGAATCATTCTACATTATTATGCACCCAAAATAATTGGAAGTGCATTAGGAAACACATAAGATCCGAAATTTCCGTATATCACAGTTTAAAATACCGCAATTTCCAGTTTACATAAAATTAGATTTGACACACAAAACTTTGGGATTCGCTTGCGCAAAATCAGCGACAGTAGAGCAAAAACTGATGCGTGTTTCGTGATCTACTCACAAACGTTTACTTGTAGACAAAATTTCATGGAGTTTCGTGCAATTTTGAATTTTATAGAAAATTATATGGGCAACCCCTTACGTTTTTTTGAAAAATTGTATCAAAACCATTATTCATTATTTTGTTTTCAAAATGATTGGAAGTACATTAGGAAATATATTAGAGCAAATATTTCAGTAAACGACAGTTTAAAATGCCACAATTTCCAGTTTACGCAAAATTACTTTTTACTAACAGAATTTGGGATTCGCTAGCGCAAAATTACCGACAGCTGTGCAAAAACTGACGTGTTTTTCGTGATCTACTTACAAATGTTTACTTGTAGACACAATTTTATGGAGTTTCGTGCAATTTTGAATTTTATAAAAAATTATATGGGCAACCCCTTACGTTTTTATTGAATTTTTATAAAAATCATTGTTCATTATTTTGCGCCCAAAATGATTAGAAGTGCATTAGGATACACATTAGAGCAGATATTTCAGTATAAAACAGTTTAAAATGCCACAATTTCCAATTTACACAAAATTACTTTTTATCAACAAAATTTGAGCGCTAGCGCAAAATCATTGACAGTTGTGCAAAAACTTATGCGTTTTCGTGATCTACTCACAAACGTTTACTTGTAGACACAATTTCATGGAGTTTCGTGCAATTTTGAATTTTATAAAAAATGATAACGGTAACAAACCCTTACTTTTTTGAAAATTTTTATAGAAACAATTATTCATTCTTTTGTTCCCAAAATGATTGAAAGTGCATTAGGAAACACATTAGAGCAGATATATACGTATAAGACAGTTTTAAATACCACAATTTCCAGTTTACACGAAATTACTCTTTACCAACAAAACTTTAGATTTTTTGATTTTTTACCAACAAAACTAGTGCTAAATCAGCGACAGTTGTGCAAAAACTGATCTATTTTTCGGTATCTACGCACATATGTTAACTTGTAGACAATTTCATGGAGATTAATGCAATTTTGAATTATATAGAAAATGATATGGGTAACGTCTTTGTTTTTTTTAAATTTTTATACAAATCATTATTTTTTATTTTGCGCTCTAAATGATTGGAAGTGCATTAGGAAACACATTAGAGCAGATATTTCCGTAGAAGACAGTTTAAAATGCCACAAATGCGAAATTACTTTTTACCTTCAAAACTTTGGGATTTGCTAGCGCAAAATCAGCGACAGCTGTGCAAAAAACTGATGAGTTTTTCGTAGTTTACATTGGTCTATAGCCCGAGTTGCAGGCATTTTTTATTTTGAAAAATAACGCATTGCTTATTTATACCTAAACGATTTTTCAAAAATTTTATGAAAAATTTGTTATTATTTTAAAATAAGATGATTGCAAGCGCATCAGGAAACATTTAGATCAGAGATTTCTGTTTAAAAACAATTAGGAACGTACTATTTTCCACTTTACCTGAGTTAACTTTTTACCAACAAACAATTCTGGCCTATCAAAGACAGTTGCGTAAAAACTGATGCGTTTTTCGTAGTGTACAGACCAATATTGACCTATAGCCAGAGTTTCGGACATTATTTTGTTTTTCGAAAAATAACGTCAGGCTGTACCCTAACGTTTTTTTCAAAAATTTTGTGCTGTTTACGATCGTCAAAAAAGGTTTATACCAAGTCTAACGGAATTCTAAGACAATTCCTGCAATAGTCGAGATTACACTGTCCGTCACCTCACAAATTCAAGCAAATTGTTAGGGAGAAAATACTAATGATACCAACGCTCCCATGAGGGTCTTGCGATAGTTGAGATTACACTGCGCGCTACCTCACAAATTAACGGCTTAGAAATAGTTATTGGAAAAACAGCAAGGATACTTACGCTCGCATAAGGATCTTGCGATGATTCCAGACATACTGCCATGCCACTTCCAGTCCCACATCCGTTTGCCGCGACCAGCGTAGTGCGTCCACGAGGTCTCCTCCACGGAGGCCTGAACTCAGAAACCTGCACGTGTATCCAATGCTGTTTGTTAATTAAGTTTGGATACATGTGTACGACATCTGACAAACCAAAGCAAGCGAAGTTTTGGCACTTATGTGTTATATCTTATAAACCGTAGCAAAGGAAATTTTGGTACATGTGTATGACTTTTGACAAACCGAAGCAAAGGAAATTTTGGTACATGCGTGAGACATTTGACAAACCGAAGCAAGTAAAGGCGTTAGCATTGAAGTGACTCGTGCCACAAACTAAAAAAATCCCCAAACAACAAAAGTGGAGGTACACGTGTGTAAAATCTATGAATAATTGGCGTAGAAATTTGTTTGAATAAGAACCAAACTCTTAGCATTGGGAAGTAAACTATGTCTACTTTCATGATAAATAATGATAAATTTGAACAAGCGTGGGAAAATAACATGCAAAACAAAACTAAGATATACAACTGAATTTTTACCTTCAAGTATAAAAATGAGTCAATAAATAAATGAATAAATAAAAAGTACACATTACACAAAAAAGTATGAAGGTTTCAGGAGGCACGTCATAACTTCAAGAAGTAGCACCTCACTTGATGACGGATACCTAACTTTAGAATGAGCCCCACTGCACAAGTTGGTTACGGCTACTTAACCCACTGGTGAGTCACACTTCACTTGGTGATGAGCCAAACATGATCTCTTAATGGGCCTGATAAGCCTCACCTGTTAATGACGAATAGCTTACATTTGATGAGCCACACCTTACCTGCCAATGAACCATAAACGGTTTCCTAATGAGTCCGATGAAGCTCACCTGTTCATGAGCCACATCTCTGTGGTACAGCCTAAAGCTTGCCCTAAAGCCTCGCGTATGTCTGGATGAGGCGTGCGGCTGAAGAGCCGCCACACCGACATCCAGACTCGCTCGTCACCTCGGCGCACGGCAGCACAATACACCCCACCTACGCGTGACTGCCCTGAATGTCTGTGGAACAATACAACGCTGATGGATGTACAAGGCAATGTTGAGCGAAAATAATCTTTCCTTATCGGGGTCATTAAATCAGCTGTAGGCAGTCCATCAGAACTCTAATCCTCTACTGCCTGAATTATGATTTCATGAAGAAAACAGTAATCTGACTGTCACTGAGCGCCAATGACGATATTTTTGGGCTGTTTATACGATAACAGTAACATGCCCTCTCTCAGAGACAACCGGTACGACAGTCTTACTGTCAATAATGTAAAAATAATTTGAATTATTATCCATATTCCCTGTGAGTGACATGAGGCAGAAAGTTAAACAACGTAAGTTCCAAATGAGCGTCGAGTTCCAAACGAGCACTATCAAAACACCATTTTGATGACTTTTCACAGCACTAACACACAAAATGTGTATGTTGCGGCAGAAGACTTAACAGAGGAATACTCAATTTTTCTTATCAATTTCCAGTGAATAAAATCTTCGCAGTAGCAATGAATAAATTGACCAGACCGGCAATTGCCTCTTGATAAGACCAACAAGGTTTTATACAATTTATAATAACTTCACCCTGCAAAAATGTGATCAATGGACAATAAAGGAAATAAAATAACTTAAAGACACTCAGCATTCGTTTCATGTCCTCTGTTATTCACAAATCAGGCCATATTTTGATGTAATCCTAAAACACCTTTTCATTTTCGAATTCATGGTATTCAATCGATGTAGCCCATTCATTCTTTTCACCTGTTCAAAGTTGTCCTTTCTCTCTACATTCTCAAAGCCTTTCATTCTCTCCTCATGCCCTCATCACAACACAATTTCTTCATCACTCCTCATTTCTCACACCACACCGAATGCAAACCGCAGGTACGGCATGGGACTTGGGTATCAACCCAACAATGGGCCAAACGACTCGTTCCTATTGGTTCATTCTATTGTATTCTTCTAACACACTCACAAATAGTTCGTGGAGTTATCTAGCAGGACAGCGGTGAGCTCCTGTACGAGGTCCAAACACTCGGGCAGGTCTAGTCTACAAGCCCATTCCTCCAGGTCAGTCCTCAGCAGCCGCAGTGTCATGTCATCATCCCTGGCGCCCCGAAGCGCTACACTTTCCAGCGTCGGTCTCATCACCCACTCCAGGTAGCTCTGTAGTTTACATCCACAACGTCAATTTCACAAAATGGAATACTGTTAATTAGGAAATGCTATTTGATCTCGTAACTACCACAAAGCTGTTGCGTACCGAGAATGAAATTATTGCTTTTCAGCTCAATTCTGACAACTTTTGTTCCAGTCAAGGTTATATACACTGATTGCGCTCCATTAAAGCAATAATTTTACTTCAGTGCCACACAAAAACGTAAATTATTCGGATAGTGATTCGTACGGTCCGGTAGTTAGAAAAGACAGTGAAAGTATGTCGTTAAAGTGAAAAAGGTAAGATGATATAAACAGAATCGAAAATACCAGTGTAGCATGCCACTTTATCATCCAAAATCCCAATAAGGAAATAGAGAAAAACGTTTCAGCAATTATGCCGCTGAATTTAAATAGATTCTTTCAATACGTTACCCATTGTGTCTTCTACTGTGAGCACACAGATTCCTGGAAATTTACTAAACAACTCAGGAAGGTTAAGTTTAATATTCTATTGTCATTGCAGTGCTTATTCTATTGGTCAATCAATATGCATGCTGCAAGTGGTTGAATTTTAGGTGCTGTGTCAAAATTTGTCATGCGTCTTGAAAAATATCACTGACGCAACACTATGTAATTTCTGTCGTATTTCATCATCTGATTCTGCATTAAAGCATTCCAACAGATAAGACATTCATCGACCAGTCTCAACAAGCACAAATTCAGTGTCATTCTCAAATACAGGGTGTCTCAAAAAAATGTACTCACCCTTTAACCGTTGCTAACATGCTGTCTTCTTTGTGTTGCAGGTGTGAGGTTCGAACCTTTGCGAACATGATTCTTTAATCACATTTAATCATGTTCGCAAAGGTTCGAACCTCACACCTGCAACACAAAGAAGACAGCATGTTAGCAACGGTTAAAGGGTGAGTACATTTTTTTGAGACACCTTGTATTAGAGGCAGAGTTAATTTGTCAGTAACTTGTGGAGTTAATTTAGTTCCCTCAGCAAGGAATTTGTTCCATTTTTTACACATGTTTTTCCGTCAATTTTGAAATAAAGCATGTTTAATTTTTCTATTTTTTATATCCTCCATATAGGTACCGGCCATCCAGTAGGAAATATTTTTAGTTTTTTTCTATCGGTGTAGGTTTGGGTTCCTCTCAAGGCGAACACGACATGTTACATCTTTTTAATTTATATCATGGATTAATTTATATCATGTATTTCATGCGTTTACCTTAAATGTTGGAAGTTTTTGAAAATGGTGCAATTACCTCTTAATAATAATTTTAACATCCTTTTATTTCTTCTGTTTTTGCCATTTTTTAAAAAGATAATAGGAGTAGGACAGACTTTCTCATATAATCATAATTTTGAACTCATCCCCACACTTAAAAGACATCCTACCAGATTACTCGCTTCAGATTAAATATTATAATTTCTTATATAAAGCATTATGATTTAATATAAAAAAGCAAACATATACCGGCTTAAAATAATAACAAGCCAAAAATTTAACGTGATTAAGAAGCTCTGTTTCAGCATATCGTGGCAATTCCGACAACGAAAATCACACACACACACACACACAAAATATTTGATAAATCAATCGCTTCTTACACATGAAAACGACAGAAAACGGAAAAACAAATGAGTTCCGATAACAAAACGAGCTCTGTCAAATTCATCTGTATGATTGGTCAAAAAAACAATATCTTGAGCACACTGGTCCAACCTTGAGTGCTCCGTAGATAGGGCTGCTCCTAAGCATCGTGTGGAGGTACTTGAAGTTACTGAAGGCGGCCTGCCATGGAACCTGGACGCCCTCCTGCCGCAGGTATCGCGTCATGTTCAGAGCTACATGGTACGGTACCACTCCTGAAGGGTACGACACCAAGAGAAATAATCCCCAAGTGCAATAATTGTACTTGTGCGCAATGATTATGACGAGACCATTATCATTTTACTGTTATTTTATACATACTGTATAAACATTGTGTTATGAAACACAAGCCCAAAATAAGTAAGATTATTAGTAGAAGTTGCAGGATTAAAAGTTAACTAAGAGGTGGTCGTGATATAATGATGCAGTTCAAGCTCACCTAGATCAGAATAATGAATACTATTTTGTAAGTAGTCAAGGAGTAGTAGAATGATATTGTTTAAGCCAGGGGTCAGAAAGTGGTCGATATCGACCACTGGGGGTCGAGGGTTTATTACATTGCTCTTTCTTTTTGGTCATCAAAAATGTCAATAATGGTTTAATATTTTTTCACCTATTTGTATGTGTGTGTGCATGGAGGGGGTCGATGTAAATACAAATATCCTATGAAGGGGTCGACGGGTACAAAAAGTTTGCCGAACCCTGGTTTAAGCAGTTAAGCAGCAATAGAATGATATTGTTCAATAGTAGTTCAGTATGTAGCTTCAAAACGAATTATTTTTAAACTTTAATTCAACGATACTATACCAACGAAATATTTTTCGTGCAGTGAACTGTACGTATAATTAAGTGCAAGTACAGACTCGTATCCGAAGCAGATCCCGCTGCCGACATGGTTGACGCGGCTAGAAATACGGCATGGGACTTGGGTAAACAACCGAATAATTATCGAAGTAATTATCCGACCCAAGAATGGGCCAGATGGCTCGTTCCTATAGTCTCATTCTATTCTATTCTATTCTAGATCCATCAGAAAGTTTACTAAAGATATCTCTGCACATTCAGCTACAACGTAAGTTGCTCTGCAGTTCACGATAAAAACAAATTTCAAAACTGAGAAAATGCAAGCAGAAAATTTCAAGGGCTGAGACTTCCTCACAACTCCAATGTGTAGAGAATTATTACCCGAAATTAAGATGATATTAACAAATTCATCTGCTGACGTTTTTTAGAAATTACTTTACATGGCAAAAAGAAGTTCGAAATAACCAAAATGTTAGGAAACAAAACTTAAATGTCAAGTAGATTTAAAAATAAACTTTAATAAATAGTCAACGAAACAATAATTTCATTATCTCTCATGTATACAGGGTGCGACAATATAATTTTATTTTTTTCGAAAGAAGTTCCTTTAAAAAAAGGAAGTTATGTTGCCGCACCCTGTATAAAGCATGAAGTAGAGAGGCCTCAGTACCTGCCCTGGCGAGGTTTAGTGCATCGTCGAGGATCTGTGCTCGGTGCGTCGGGGGCAGCGCCGTATGGTCCGTCAGTAACTGCACGAGCAGCAGGTGCCAGTTGCCCAGGTCGTAGTTCACTCGGAAGTAACCTGCACAACAGAACTGAGGTAAAACCTTTCCTTCTGACACGTTTATCAATCTCTCGTAGCAATAAATGTCACAATTTAAACGGTTTATATTCAACGGTAGGAAACTGCAGCTCTCCACGCTGGGATTTGCTATGGAATTTGTTTCTCGTAATCATATCACGAGAAAAGAGATACCGATCTGTATTCTGGAGGTTGAAGAGAACCCACTAAGAAATACGGACCTGTATACTGGAAGTGGAAGACAACCCACCATGAGATATGGACCTGTTTGATGGAGGTTGAAAACTACCTACAAAGATATTCGGACCTGTTTGCTGGAGGTTGAAGACGACCCACTTGTCGAGCGACGGCAGACCCGTCACGGACAGTTCATCATCCTGCGATGCCAGACAACGAACATGTTACAACAATGAATTCAGATGAGCAATGACAAATTGTCTTGAACACCGACAAATTCTCTTGAACAGTGACAAATAGTTTCAAACAGTGACAAATAGTTTCAAACAGTGACAAATAGTTCCAAACGGTGACAAATTGTCTTGAACAGTGATATAATGTCCTACAATAACATGCTCGCATTTATTGTACGAGGGCTGAATTTTCAACATTCTATGGGCTATAGAAAAAGGCAAATTTACATAACACAATAATCTTAGTACCAAAAATACTACAGGGCTTTACCATTTCTCTACATAATTGGTATGACGAATACACCCCGGTTGCCCGAGGTACGGGCAACTGAACACAGCCGCTACGATCGATGATCCCGCAAAATGTGGCTTGGTCAGGATGGATCAATTTTAATTCCGTACGAAGTTAATTCTACGGAACGCCAGCTTCCCTCACTAGAAAAAAATAGTAGTCGTGACGGAAAACATAAAGTCTATCCAGCCAAGAAGCTGAACCCCATGGAGCTTCCAAGAACAAGTGGTGCTAATTCTGCGCAGAGTAGTTAGGGTTTACTCTTTTAGGTGCGCCAATTCAAACGATGACATGCACGATCATACCAGTCCGAGTGCAGCTCAGAATCTCTAAATATTTTCCCTAGGAGCGTCGAGTCCCTAAAATTTGCTGAAAGACAATTTTCGTCAGTATACTCATCAACCGATCGAAAAACTGTCAAAGTAAACCCGGTGTAATAAATACAGAGAAATGATTGTAGATGGCTGTTAATGTTGGAATGCATTAGAGACCCCTAGTTTAATTCGAATATTTGTACTTTCTACGGGAACAACGAAGTTGTGTTAAAAGACGTTTATTTACTAAAGTGAACTAACACAAAAAGAATTAACATGTCATTGTGATCGAACGTAACTGCGAACATAAAGCTAAATAATCGAAGTCAAGGACACTATATAATAAAACAACATACCAGGATATCACATCGAGGCCTCCAAAAATTATGGGACATGACTCTGTCATATAGTAGACGGCCTTAAAGCCGGCAGCCGGTTTGAATTTAAAGCTCAACAGTCAAAAAGGTTGCAACCCATGGAACCGAGCAAGCACACCCCCCGACCTGAGGGCGCAGCCAGGTGCGGGGGCGCGTGTGCTCGAAGGAGGGGTACCGCTGGTCCGTGAAGGTGATTGGGATCCACCAGCGCAAGTCCTCGTCTGTGTATTCGTCCTCTTCGCCAGTAGCGTCACTCATGTCGAATTGAAAGTGCTTCTGAAATGAAATAATTCAGTAGCCAATTTGAAATCCATTGTATTAGTTTGGAAAGTAAAAGCGGCCTAACGTAACCTAACGCTGTGAAATATTCGGCATAGGTTATTCCAATTCCAATGAAAGATTTCTTTGTTTGCCAAATGGGTAGCTGAATCATGCATTTGAAAGAAGCAAATAAGTTGATATTTATCTCGAGGGTATCACAGAAACGAAGATACATGTATGTTGCAACAAGTCAGAGTTACAATACAAGAAAGTATACAAGTCAACATTCTCAAGAGCGGGTGCGATTAGTTGCCTTATGTGAACATTGAACCGATAATATAACTGGCTGCACAGAAGTTATGCAGCAGTAACTAATCTATCATCAACATCTTAACAGTGTGCTAACTATTACGTACTAATACATACAACGGTATGGAAGCAGTGCACACAATGAATTTACAAGCATCACGCACTCGAACGATATATGTTTAATAGTTTATCAATGTAATAGAATACAAGTACCCGTAAAAGAACAATGCTAACAATCTATCTGCATGTTAATAGTAGCTCAGTAACTGATCAACCATTACGACTGCAGTAAATGAACAGTCAATATGCAAGTGTCATTTTAGAGCTACATGAAAAATAAATTTACAATCATGATAAGGAAAACCAAGTCCCAGTTTACAAGTGTGTCGACAACAGTATGTGGACACCCTATGATAATGAATATAGCGTGTTTAAATAACAGGTCCACTTAATGCAGTAAATAATTATGAAAGCTAAAACTTTTCCTCAGTAAGAGCCTGAAAGCTACCGTTACTGACTCAGCTCAAGACTCGATGCTAGACTTAAATAATTCGAGCGATAGAAGAAGTTCTTCCAAAAACATTTGTTACATGATTAGGGCCAAACGCTTCCTTCTTTCATTCCTAATCTCCATGGTCAAAACTACAGGATAATCTGTATGGCTGTAGCAGATTTGAATACCTGGCTGATGGTGGCAGTGCTGTTGTCAGGTCTGTTCACATACAGGACAGGGTAGCCGGGCTGCAGAGTCCATGTGTTCATGATGAGGTGAAGAGATATATCCCCGATCAGGGCCCCCGTTTCATGGGCAGCTTGGTTCATCACCTCCAGGAAATCCTCCTGAGCAGCTGAGTTGAACTGGCTGCAATGCAAGGGTTAACTGCATCAACATGAGGCTTCCGACAGTTCATTCAGGGTCCTGATACCAGAAACTTATTGTGTAAAAATACGTTTATATTGAACTGAATTACAATGGCAGCTAAATAGAAATTTTACTACTGTAGAAACATGCAAGAACTGAACACAAGCCTTCAACATTAATTTCACATTCGCAATGATAAATCATAAGTGTGGATTTGAGCTTGAAACGAGTTTTTAGGAATATTTTTTACAAAAAAATACAAACAATGATAGATACAGAAGATCGCGATGGATTTGTGTATTTTGCTAATGAACATAATTGATGTCTTGGCAGGAGTCACAACTAAACTAGTTTTAATTTTTTACTCGAGAAAATTAACTTCGTAGTTCATACATGTAAATCATATATTAAAAAACTGAAAACCTTTTGAATGAAAATACGGATTCAAGATTTTAAATTTAATCACGTTCATTTTTAATAAAAATTTTGAATGTACTGGAAAATCTCTCCCACTTATGGTCGGAATCTGAAATAAAATACTACCCGTGCAAAATAACACCTATGAAATAAAAACAATCAATAAAATGAAATGCTGCATTCAAAATACACTTCAATGGTATTAAATTTGAGCAATATTGATTTCATCGAAATATTATTTTTTGAAAAAAATAGGAAGGATATTTACAAAGCACCATCAGCATCTAAATAATACACAGTGTATCCCCATCTCCATCTTTCACTCTCTTTCTCCCTCTCTCTCTCTCTCTTTCTCAGTCTTTTTTTCTGTGTGTGTTCATCCCATTATTTCCTATCTATTACTAAAGAAAAATTATTGAACTGAAATTAGAACGGGTATACATGCATTGTGAGCATCGTATTGTGGATACCAAAGATGCTGGATTACTACGAAAAAAGGCATTTTTTCCCGTTATTGGCCTTTTTCTACAAGGCTATTCTATCGGTAAGAATCCGTAAGATACAGAATGGAAGTTCTGTAAATATTCACGAAAAATATTCAGGCTGTGATCGTACCACGAGTAAAACCGAAAATTTATTTTATTTCATAGATCATTAATTTTATCGCTTTCAAAACGTGGAATTTCTGCAGGTTCTATCTAAGCTATGTTATCGGTAGGTAAGATAAAAATGAATGTTCAGTATATAGTCATGAAAAATACTAATTCAAAACAATAATTCGTCTTAAATTTTTAATACATTCGTGTTTATAACAATTTCATATTGGTCAAATCAAAACCGTGGTTTTCCACGGAAACTATCTAGTTTCAATATAACGTACAATGAACCTCGTTCGTTCAACTTTTGCTTCGCCTTGACGAATTGAAAAACTGATACGCCAAATTCATAGGAAATTAAGCATATACCGTGACACGCATAAGTATTCAACACCCCGAATTATTGTGAAAATCTCCAATTCTAATCAATAATATTAGTTCAAATGGATATGAATGATTCATTTTAGTGTAAATAGTAAGTTCTCAAAAGGATACTAAGAATCATTGCATCTTTTATTATTAAGTAAAACCTCATAAGTCTAACTGTTCACCGGAGTGGCATCAACTCGAAGTGACCAAGAGAAACTCCTTTACTGAAGAAGAAATATGCTTCTAACCGCTTGAAATTAGTAAACGAGTACGAGTATTTAGAGAAGTCAGCCACATTTTGGGATTCTGTTGAGTAATCTGATGAAACGAAGCTAGAACTTTTCGGACACAACGCTAGAAGCAACGCTTGGAGGAAAAAATGGTAAAGCCTATGCTTCAAGAAACACTATTCCAACCGTTCAATTTGGAGGAGGTAGTGTTATGGTTTGGGGACGCTTTCCTTCACGTGGAACTGGAGAATTGAAGGTAATTGAATTGAAAGAAGAATGAATGCTATCATCTACAGAAATATTCTCACTGAAAAACTTTTCAAGTCTCAATTCCTTCCAATTTAAGGGTGATTGGGTCTCTCAGCAAGACAACGACCCAAAACACACATAGAAACTAATGAAAAAATAGTTTGATGAGAACAAAATTGATGTCATGAAGTGACCCAGCCAGTCACCAGACCTAAACTCGATCGAGAATTTGTGGTGGATTCTTAAAATTAATGTCCACAAAAGGAATCCTCGGAGTATCAAAAATCTAAAAGTTTTCTGCGTTGAAAGAGTGGTCCTGTATTACATCTGAAATATGTAAGAAGTTTGCCTGTAACTATGCAAACAGGCTCAATGCTGTAAAACACAACAAAGGAGATGCAACTAAATATTATATGCATCTATTGAATACTTCTGCGTTAGCACTTTTGATATTTTTGTCAATAAATAAATAAAAACGCAATCATTCCTAGTATCCCTTTAAGAACTTACTATTTATGTTGAAATGAATAATTTATGTCCATTTCATCTAATATTATTGATTAGAATTTGAGATCTTCACAATAATTCGATGTATTAAATACTTTTACGTGTCACTATAAGCTGTAAATATTCCCGGGTCGTCCATAATACTCGTGTTTGAAAAAATTATTGGTACAAATATTATCATGCCCCATACATTATTATTCCATAGTGATAATTCAATAACTATATATCTTAATTTTTTGATCTCTTAAATTTTTTGCGTAACAAATATGAAGGTATTAAAATAAATTAAGAAAATGATTATAGCTTCCATACAGTTAACAAACAAACACCTCGTAAGTTAACAATTTAGACATTTTCACACTTCACTACCTACTTCGATATACAACATTACATAGATTTGTTTATCATTACAATTTTTTAGTCAGTAAACGTACAACTTATTCAAGTAGTTGGCGACACCGGTCTTAAACGTAGACTCTGACAAGAAGTACTTCATCATCCTGATGATGGAGGCGCCTGAGGGGAAAAAGAAATTGAGAAACGAGTCTTCCTAGTAAAGAAACGAAACAGATCAAATCTTTCGAGAATTCATGTTTAACATTTTATCGCACAATCCAGAACAACAACAGTAGAGAAGCCGCTTGGTTTAGATTGGATCACTAACCAAATATAAATAAAATGAAGATAAGAACTTTCTTGAGGCCCTTGACTGGAGAAATTCTGAAGAATTTCTTTTCAACTTGTTGGTTATTTTGTCAAGCTTTAAAGTCTGAAGCTTTCACACCTTTTCACATCCATTCCCTGCCTAGCTAACATTCTGATGCGTGATTAGTGGTCTGATGGCATGGGACATGGGTAGCAATCTAAGAATAAGTCAACTCTGCTCGTTTCTGTTACCATATTCAGTTCTATCCACAACACACGCATACAATCCTCAACGAATATTTCGTACCTTAGCTTCAAGGAATTCTTAGCAACAAAAGGCGTTTTCAGTAGCTTGAATTCAGCTTTTTAGAACAAAGACGACTGCGAGGACAAGTCATTAAGACCCCATAAGTATCTCAACTGCCCTAACGATGTTACCGTGGAAGGGCTTTTAAATGGAGACGAAAACGTGCGAACCAGAAATAATGCCCAGAAACGAATAGTACGAAACCCCAAGATATCCCAAGGTCTTAACTTTTTCAAGTTAAAACTGCCAAAACTTGAAATAACTACCCAAAAACATCGTTTCTGCTGGCACTATGAACTCATTCAAAAATCGTCTCGACAAATAATAGATAAGGAACCCCTAATATTGTAACGTAGTGATTCTATGCCCATAATCAAAGTGACCTGTGTATGATTGCGGTTCATGTGCGTAACAGATATACCTGTGGGTGAAGAAAGTGCGTTTACGTGACTGAAATGGCTTGTGTGATTAAGTTGTATATGCTTGATTGATGCTTTTACCCTAGACGGCATGGGACTAGAGTAGCACCTAAACTCAAGTAGACTGGACTAAACGGGTCGTTTCTATTGCCATATTCTATTCTAGACTTCTACATACACGAACTGCACTAACACTCCTCCTAAACCACCATTAGTAAATAGGATACACTAAAATTGCCACTTCTGCCGCACCGTTTCATCACATTCACAAATAGGAGATGAACTATTTATTCAACACATTCCCTTGAAACTACTACTGTTCTAAGAACTGCACTACTTTTATCATCACCCACCTACCTTTACTGTAGAGGATGGAAGTGAAGACGTTATACATGTGATTAGGGTCGGGTACTATGGTACGAACAGCGTTGGCGGCCGGGGTGCTGTCATGAGCCATGACCTTCTGGAGCCGCGATACCACAAAGTGCTCTAGCGACTTCCACTTCGGGAACATCTACAAGAAATAGGAAACATGAAGCGCCTGGATAAAATAGTGAACTGTTAATAGTTAATAATGTTAATAATATTGTTAATGTTAATGTGTATTCTTGACGCGATCATAGAACTGGGGTGGAACTGTATGCTCTAAAGGTCCAAATTTCTAAAATTGCAAAACCATCAGGGATTATGAAAAAAGTCCATTTTAGCGACCGGGAGAAATAATTTTAATCGCTGAACAGAAGGTTAGCAAACTTCTTTATTCTAATGCGAAAAATAAATCTGAATTTACTTCCCCATCTTAGGTAGAAGGAACAGATAACGAAGATGGGTAACTTCTTTTGAAATAAATAGCGAGAGGTTGAATCAAACGTAAACACCACACAAGGTCTTAAAAATAGGCTTGAATGATGAAAGAAAAACATATTTACAAACTGCTGACACTAGATTTAATATGAGAAGTGCATTTTTCGTTTAAAATGTATTACATTCTAATCTAGAGGCAGAATGAGTCAAATCGATTTTCTGTGTGAATAATATTAAAAACATTTACCGCATTGTACTTCAGAAGTATAAAGACTAGCGCAAAATTTCGACTCCAATACCACCCTTTATTTTGTTCAAGCGTAGATTCAGAAGAAGAACGAAAAAAAGCTCAGACCTCGTGCAGAGCCAAGGAAGTCATGTAGGTGGCGAAGCCTTCGCTAAGCCAAAGGTCGGTCCACCAAGAGGGTGTAACCAAGTCCCCGAACCACTGGTGGGCGAGTTCGTGCACCACCAACTCAGTCGATGTCAGCAGAGCATCAGCCGTCGATTCTCCAGGGGAATACGTCAACGAGCTCTCTCTGTTCGCATGATTACTTGGCTTTGATATCATAAAATGAAAATGTTTGCACTGAGTGATGTTCATGCAGATAAATGGGTGCGCATACATCAAAGGTCTTGAACTAACGAAAAATAGGATACCGTGATCTCGAAGCTAAGCAATAAAGTTGTAAATTAGGACTCATATCATAAAGCAAGCTGAACGTTTTTCCCCAGATTAACTACCAAATATTTTTAAAAAAAGAACATCGTTTTTCTTGAGAATAGAAGCAGCTTTTATACGTCAGTGAGAGAGATTTAACCGGATGCTACAACTCAGATATTTATTAAATTTTAACAATCATTTTAACATTTTTCAATTCACTTTTAACTTTACAAAAGGCTGCTGAGCACTTCAAGCGCTGCGTTCTACACTTACGAGGAGAATTACTGAATACCTTTCATGAGCATTGGTTTGAATTAATGGAAATTCTCGTTAAGAATTAGAAATGATATCAAGTGTTGAAAGGACTGAACTCTTAGTAGGCAATGACGGTTATTTCCATAACATTTATAACGAAGAGCCAGCACTGATCCCCAGATATTTACGAAAAATATGAAATTATCATCGTTGTTGAAAGAATTCTCTTGATGCGTGAAAAAATTCGATTTACCGCTAATAACTAGCGATGACGTACAAAATCGCTAACAAAAATTAGCTGTAAACGTCACCAGTTTATCGATAGTGAAAATATTAAATTGTACTCATTTTTGAAGGAAAACTAGTTCTTCTAATACCAGGAAAGACCCATCCTAACAAAATTGATTACTCTCTGGTAATCATAGGAATCTTTAACTAAAAATATCATATAAAAACACTTAAATTTTAATTCCAGTACATACTATCAGCACTAAATAAAAACAGTATACTCGGGTATTTTCTTCTTCAATACAAGGATTGCTCCTTATGGAAGATTGGATTTCTGCAGAGAAAGAGGTCTCTACTCGTTCGACTTCTCTTCCAAGAGCAGTAACTTAGCTTTAAATCGTTAGTGCAGTAGCATGAGAAGGCTATCCAAATGTCACAACACGGACCAATGGTGAAATTGAGGCTATAGTCAAATTCTTGTTTGATTATTCAAGTTTGACCAGCTGAGCCTTAACATACTTTACAATCAAGTCGACAAGAAAAATAAAATTTGAACAAATTCATCGTGTGCAGACCTCAGAGTGATGAGCCCCCAGTTCTCCATGCCGTTGTGAGCGGCAAGGGGCAGCCCCACGATGTCAATTTTTGGCACCGCCAGTGCCACACCGAGGTAACGCTCGAAAAACTCGAGGCTTCGCTCGGCAGCTTCCAGCACGTGACCTGACCGCTCCAAGATGTCGTCCCGTGCAAATACTACACAATTAAAGCAGATGCACAGTTTTATTTCACATAACACTTTCATCAATCACAACTCAGCTGTCTACGCCATTCCTTATTAAACTAATACAGACACCGTTGAGATATTTCTGAAGATGAACTCGCTTGTAAAAAAGTTTTCTTCATTGTCACGTTTGTTGAGTAAGCACTCACCAAGCAGCACGCTAACAGTCACGTCTCCCCTGTGAATACCTCTTATTTCACCAAACAAAAGCAGGAACTCCCATACGAAGTTTGTCAGTGATTTGCAAAAGAAATGGCAAGTGTTAATTTGACAATTATTATATACGACATTGTGCGTAGAATCAATGCCTTCACTACTCCATACTTTTTTAAATACCGAGAGAGTAGTTGCACGAAACTAAAACCCATGAACGGAAAACCTCTTACGTTCCAACTGTAACTTATCGCATGAAATATAATAGACGCGATACTTTGTTTTTTCTAAGTAATATGTCAGCAAATAATTATATTATAAAGGTGCGCTATTTCTGGAAAAGTGACAAGAAATGTGTCCACACCTTCTCAGTATTGTAAAATCCCATGGTCTAGGACTAGTAATTTTAGTTCCACTAATATTCTTTCGTCAAAACTATGTCATCCACGAGGCAATTTCCTCACATTTTTTGAAAATAAATTATTTAGTTCATTTATCAGTTACAGTGACATGAAAAGTTTAAGTATTTGCAAATTCTTCGAACATCGTAAACGTTACCGTAATTTTAGTGACGTGAAACAATGCTTGAGCAAAATTTTGCATTGAAGCCCGTAAACATCACCGTAGTATATCATGTATTTATGATGTACAAGTATTTATTTCTTTAGGGAGAGTCTTTCGTGTCTCAAGAACCAAGTCTTGTGCACAAAGGTTTTTTATCAATGAGGAAGTGAACCAGTTCCTGCGAGGTGGCTCTAAATTCAAATTGAGTTCTAAATTCAGATAGAGCTCCATATTCAGGTACTGAGGTACACACACACAAGACTGAAGAGGGTACTACGAACGTTTGCAATCAGTTGGGTCACAATAATTGCAAAATTGTAGCAACGTCATCAAGAAAAATGGCGGTGAGGTCATCAAACCTTGTTATTTTGTGTTGCCAGTTGTGCTTCAAAATTTTGTGTTTTCCTGGCGATTATAAAATACGGAAAATGTTTGTGCGCTTCCATTAAAAATACTGAGACAGAAACAGTAATGTATGTTTCCATTACTTCGAGTAAAATTGGGCAATGCGCTTATGTAACGCTTGTGATATTACCTGATTTATCTGTGGCAGCCAAGATTCTTCTTATTCAGAAAACGTAAAACACCAATTTCTAGGGTGGAAAATATATTAGTGTATGATAAGGAACAGTACTCATGAACATAAGAATACTTCAAAAACATTTAGTACTTGGCATTTTAAAATATTGGTTAGTTGATGGATGAAATTAGATTCAAGTCTACGTTCATTATTATTTAATCAAACAAGTCAAATTATCTAAATTCAGCGCAGTCCTGACGTTTTCCACTCACTATGAGAAAACAAACCTATTTACGACCCATTTCAGTGCATTTTGAGCAATAATTCTTCGTACTGTACTGTGATATGATAGACCAGTTTAAACTTAACTGTAAAAGAAGGCATGGAATGAGATATTTAGCCTACATGAACCCATATTAAGTAATTCTGACGAGTTCGATGAGATTTTGTAGAAAAAATCCAAACTTATTCTCAGATAGAAAACTCACCTGTAACGCGGGAGTCGCTCTGATTTTCTGAAGTGATGTTCGAGAACTCAGTGATGACAAACGCAAGGAGGTAAGTGGGCATCTTGGGCGTGATCTCAAACTTGTCCCAGAACCAGCCTGGTTGTCCAAGTCTGGCACATGCACACACACAAAGTAATGTAATTTATCCTCCGGTCACGAGTAAGTGACATCTAAAAAACAAGAGATGCAGTGAACAGCGACAGCATTGAAAAGACTAATACAGGATATGAAGTGCTGGACACGATCACCACAACTGTGAGAAAAAGAAAAAGAGCGAGGAAATGAAAACCAATGCTTAATCAACTATCAAGAGCAACCTACAATAGATTTACTTTAAAAGAATTGTTATAATTTTGATGGTAGCTATAAATGATTTGAAAAGAGCCGACGCCCCAAAATAAGTGACTAAGGACACTTTTAGAATAGCTGTATGAATTTTCTGAGACGTAGGAGAAATCCTTTCTAGTATTCGAGCATAATGCTGGGTAAACTATACACGAAAAAATGAAACAAATTTCGTTTACCATCTTGGAAAAAGTTGTTTTAGACCCGGTCTTTCATTCCTTGGATCAACACTTGAGAGCGGTAATTTTCAGATGAACTGAAAACAAAACCTTTGACAGAGACAATTTTGAGACCATTGTTAACGTGAAGGATTAGAGAGAATCGGAAGAGCAAAAAAGGTTCTAACATCATAGTTTAGCGCTAAGGCAAAGTTTCAAGTTGCAATGGCTGATCTCAAACGTGAAATAAGAGGAATAACGAAGTGTTGACACTGATCCTGACACTGAGGGAAACAACTCTACAACAGTATCTTACATTGGACTAGAGAGGCTGCGAGGCGTATTGGAGAGTGCCGTCAAATGCTCCTGTCTCGCAATGCTGACTTCGAACGTTGCCTTCAGGGACGGCTCATCGAAGCAAGGGAACGCGCGATGGGCATTTGCAGTCCAAAACTGCGTAGCGGCCACGTACCTATATCAGTTACGTGCGAATAAGACCTGTACAACAGATTACCACCCAATAAAGTAAGAAAAAGGTACTTATGATTGACAAACGATTCATTAAGTAAAGATATCATTAGTTCTATGCAATTTCTTTGAATACACTATGTATGGCATAGGCCGAAGTGCCTGTGGTATCTACTTACAGCGTATCTTTATTGGAAACGAACAATTCCGGTATCTGTTCTGACATGACACGGAATAAGTATCAGTTTGATTGATAATTTCAGAATTTGTACGTCCTTAACTTAAGTGTTTTTAAAACTCGATTCATCCAGAGTAAGTTAGGAGAGCCTTCGTCACAATCATTCTATTACGCGTGGATTAACTAAAACTGTAGGCCTATAGCTTCTTTGTTTACTTTTTCGACAACCTCAAAATTACAGAAAGTTTGACCAAGTATTCTCAGCAGAGATGCTAAACTTGCCCACTCCAGTAATTTAAGTTTTATAGAAAAAGCGATACGTACATCAGCAATAATGCACTTCTAGATCCCAGAACTTTACTCAGATAACCTAATAAATAAAATTTTACCTAGCCTCCCCGTTACAGCACCTTTGCCTGTCATCTTGCTTCCAATAAGTAGTGTAGTAAAATCCTTTTGGCTCGTGGTACAGCTTGGAGATAAAATCGAACGTCAAGCTGTAGTTTGTGCCGGGTTGTAGCCGCCCTCGGATTCTGATGGTGAGCATTCCTTTCTGGCTCTCCTTTTTGGTCTCCCTGATGACCATGCGTTCAGCCAGACTGTCAGAGACTAACTAAAACAAATTACAAAGTTACAGAAACCTTTGTGGTTCGTGGACCAATAAGTTTAGTTTTTACTTTACAAATGAAGATCTACGTAAGCAGGCTGACATGTTAGAAAAATTACAAAGATAGTTAAAGTGTGACTTATACTAATATGTGTAAAACTTGATCGGGCATAAAGTAACAAGATCATGCTACGCACTCATAACTTTGTGATTCATGAATCGTAATTTTCTAGGAGAAATATTTTGAAAAGATTACTGATGTATATTAACACGTTGACGAAGTGGGCCACTGGTTAGTTTAGGTTAGGTTCTGTAAATTTTACAGTGCCTTCTAGTAATAATATGTAAAAGTGAAGAGTTACACCGGCCAGGCAATCGGAGGCAACGTGTTAACACGTTTGTTGCGATTGCCTGATTGGTGTAAAACTTCACTTTGTACGCGTAGTCACTAGAAGGATCTGAAAAAATTACAGAACCTAACCTAAGTGACCCACCGGTAGGTCGCATCGCAACAAACGTGTTAACTTACGAATGCCAAAAAACGTCATTATTTACGTTTTAAACACTGTGTCAGACTAACTTGAACTTTCTCCCTTCCAAGACTGGTGGTAGAAAATAAATCGCACCACCAACAGTCAAATTCGCTACGAGCAACGTTAACTCTGTTTGAAGTGAATAGAACTACAGAGAGTTGGACTGTTTGCCCGGAAAGGGGTTACGTAAAACCATTGCTCATGAAGCCGAAGTGATGTCTGCTGGTCTTTGATGTCGCTATAACTAGAGTACTTACGACGCTTAGTACATTTGACTAAGCTATGCAGTATCAAGAGAACGAAATTGTAAAAATCACACATTCGAAACGGAAAACCGGATGAAAAGCGTACAGTTTACCGTATGTACCTCACAATACGGTACTTTAATAGGTTAAGCGCAGAAAAATATCGAGACTGCGATCTAAAAAGAAACATTTTATAATCCTAGATCATAGTTGCGATAAAATGAAATTTTCGTAGAACATTGCCGCCACCAGTAATATTTTTCCATCTTCATTGCAGAAAGTATAATACATGGATTCATAGTGTCAGCTCAAACTTCTAGCACTTACTCAATGCATGGATATTCAGAAACACATGAGATTACCTCAAAAAATAATTCTTATTTCAAAAAGAACGAATAAGAATAAGAATTATGAACGAACATTTTTCCACCTTTTATAAGTTTACTGAAATAAGAATTCTTTTTAAAAAAGGTTTTTATATCTTTTTTATATAAAAAAGGTTTTTAAAAGGTTTTAATTATAAAAGATTTATTACAATTCTTTAACGAACGAATAAGAATTAGGAACGAACATTTTTTCACCCTCATCGTAGAAAGTATAATACATGGATTAATAGTGTCGGCTCAAACTTCTGCCACTTATTCAATGCATGGATATTCAGAAACACAAAAAAAAGAGTTCTTATTTCAGTAAACTTGTTGTAAGCCAGTTGAGTTAATCACGTGTTTCTGAATATCCATGCATTGAATAAGTGGCAGAAGTTTGAGCCGACACTATTAATCCATGTATTATACTTTCTACGATGAGGGTGGAAAAATGTTCGTTCAATGTTCTATCTATGAATCACTTCCACGGCCTTAACTAGAAACACTACCATAAACAACTGATCCCATATTTGAAGGAGCTCACTTTTATTCCTCTGGGTTTAATAGTTATTCTTTGCAGGTGAATTCTAATGCGAGACGTGGGTTTGAGGACAACTATCTGAATGGCCACATGACCATCGATGGTGTCATTGATACCCAGGAAGGGCTGGAGTTTGAGATCGTAGTGACGTGGCAGGACATGACTGGGAAGCCTCAGGCGGTTGCGACTGTGATTGGAGCTCCTCATCCTCGCCCCCTCACCCTCGCTTGTCCTCAGCTGTAATATATTAATGAGTTCATGTTACGACACCGACCTAACACATCAGCTCAATTACACCGTCAAACCAAACTAGCCCCTATGAACACCCTCTTACACGAACACGCAAAAAAAAATATGGACTAACATTGAACAAATGCACCCACAACTATACCTACACCTCACATTCCCACAAGAAACCAGACAAATACCACACAGAGCTTTCCCAAGCTCAAAAACAAAAATACTCGGCCCCTCTCCAACACCCAAATACACATGACACCTCACACCACCGCACCTAGCATCAATACCCCTCTAGGGTAACAAAACAACTCCTTACAGAGACCTCCTACAAGAACAAACCCCAACGACAGACCCTCACCACTCAATACATGTGCGAAGAGCGCTCATTTCTATTCCCCTCCTAGTATCCCCTCCGTTTAATATTACATGCATTACTTAGGTACACCCTGTGCCAAACTCTCTCTCAAATCTTTCCTATTGGTACCGACCGACGTAAATCACATGTGTCTAGATATGTGTACCAACAGATGTATTTTCGGTAGACATGTTGGTATAAATATGTACGAACAGGCATACTTTTGGTGGACATGTTGGTGTATACATGCATATCTGTATCAACACGTGTATACTTGGTAGACATGCTTGTGTATTTGTGGTAGACATGTTAGTGTATATGTGTCTACTAACACGTATATTTTTTTGGTGGACATGGTGCACATTGAAGGCTATGTGTTAATAAATGAAGATGGTGGGAAACAGTTCAATCAGGCTTGAAAGTATTTAAATTAATCACCAATCTTCTCAAAATCATACAATCTACATGCAATAACAAATCCAAAAACGAAATGCAAACGCACTTTATTAACGTTAGAAAGACTGAAAACTAATTTCAAGCAAAATACAGAAACTAGTATAAGGACATACGAGTACGACGGATTGGACAAGTAAGGGGGACAAAAATGCTGTGTACTTCATATATTTTCGATTAAATTGAGAATCTTAAGGATAATCTGTGTGGGCTATAGGGGGCAGAAGACGAATGTACTCTCGATCTCGACCTACGCGCTCTTTAAGGCAATGCCTGTCCTCGATCCACGCACTGTCGATGGCAATCTTCGTCGAAACAGCTGTGTTTGATACACCGTATATTGTACTGTATCCAAATAGTATACTGCACTTGGGTTAAGCTGTACAGTATGTACGGTCGTTTTTAGAATACTGTGTCAATTATACTTCGCGATGCACTGACATTCATTTCTTGTGCTCCTGTATTTTTGCGTTGATATAGAGCTCGTTTACAGTGTCGTGGAATTCTTCGTTACGGTAAAATACTCTTATTTCTTGTACTGGCGCTCGTTGGTGCCGTATTTACTTTCATTTCTGGAGCACAAAAACTTGTTCATGGAGTTCAAGAACTCGTTTCTTAAGTTTAAACGCTCGTTTCAGGATATTGAACGTTCGTTTTTGAAGATTAAATGCATTATTCTGAAGAATGAATTTAAATTTCTTGCGATATATGTTTGTTCTTTGAGCACAAATGCCCCTGTCTGGAGCACAAATGCCCCTGTCTGGAGCACAAATGCCCGTGTCTGGAGCACAAATGCCCGTGTCTGGAGCACAAGCCCCTGATTGGGGAGTACCAGCACTTGTTTGTGGAGTACCATCACTTGTTTGTGGAGTACCATCACTTGTTTGTGGAGTACCATCACTTGTTTGTGGAGTACCAGCACTGGTTTGTGGAGTACCAGCACTTGTTCGTGGAGTACCAGCACTTGTTTGTGGAGTACCAGCACTTGTTTGTGGAGTACCAGCACTGGTTTGTGGAGTACCAGCACTTGTAAGCGGCGTATTGAATTCTGTTTTCGGTGTACTTGCGATGGATGGTAACATTAATTTATTGAAGTTCATTAATGGAGTGTTAAATCATAAGTTACACCTAGCGTGATGGTTATTTTTTTGTAATTGCAAACAAAATGGAGTTTACGGGGATATGGGCAAAAATAATTGAATCTTTTTAAAATAGCTGTTACAAATGGAAACAGGTTATATCTTACTCAATATTTCATGCAAACCGCTAGCAGATCTTTGCAAAGTATCCTCAAACAGAAAAACAAAATTATCTTAACGTTCTATTATTTCATAACTCTTATTTGCACATGAGTACTTCATGAGGCCACGTAAACTAAAACATGATGTAAATAAAAAGTGGAAGAATAAACGAAGAGCATCGTAGATAAAATTGATGAACTAACCAAACTCGCTGTGACTACCTAATATAAGTAAGTCATTTACATTACAAGACTTCAAACGACACAAATTCATAACCCAAACTTAATGCAGTGAATTTACTGTCAGAACAAGCTACAAAAATACTGAGGATTGATTAAAAAATTATTGCATTAAAAATAATATTCAGACTTTACTTCATTTTCTAATGCGTCCCTCATTGCTAGTGTCTTCGGAATTCAAATTTCGTTTAAATCTCGAGTTTTTGAGGCTTTGGCAAAAATATATCGGGGGACTATTACTTTTAAATAAATAAACGTAGTAACAAAACATTACATAACGCTTATAGAGTATCAAAGGCGATATGGTCCTAAAAATATTTAGCTACATCATTATTCTGTAATCTATACAAATATCAACACTTGAAACAGAAAGGTAAAGTTTGTTGGTGCAATGACGAGCCAAAGGCAAATAGTTCAATCTGAATGAACATCTTGAGTAATTTACGGTAGAAACTTAAAACGAGTGTCATACAATGCATAATTGTACAACCAAAATCTTCAAAAAAGCATCGATTAGGTAGTTAATAATTATTTCTTAAGCATCAAATTTTAAAAGCACATAATGAAAATCGTAGCAAGTTTCTTCTAAGGTATAAATCACAGGCAAATTATAATAGTAGTATTTTTGGAGTTAGCGTACTATGTACGGTAAGTTCTTTCATATGTAGGCATGTCTTATACAAAAACTTAATTAACACGTTGACTCCGAAGTGGTACGTACGTGTACCACTGAGGTTAGGTTCTGTAATTTTTTCAGATCCTTCTAGTGACTATGCGTACAGAGTGAAGATTTACACCAGTCAGGCAATCGGAGGCAACGTGTTAACCCTTTAACGACCAAGTGGACTATTCGGTCGCCTTTCACGGTCTTTGGGAGAATTGTTCTAATTATTAAACAGTGAGCAATATCAGGTTGCTACTAGGTTTGAACGCTTCGGCATGTTACAGCGTCGTTCTTTTGGCAGCCTGGCTCTCAGCATGCTTCATTGCATCAGTGTACAGACGGTCTTTGTGAGCTTAAATGTAGAAACTAGAAAAACAAACTGGTCGCTAAAGGGTTAGCGAAGTTTGTCATATTTTGCACCAAATACTGCCTTCAAATTTCTTGAAACTACGAACATAAGTTAGTTTGTGGTTTTACGTTAGGGGAAATTTAAGGGTTAGGTCTGAAGGTAGAATTTAGATTTAGACTAAGATAAAAATAGTGATCTTTATCTCCACGCATTTTATTCAAGATAGTTCTATTCTTAACCTCAAAGACTAATTATAATCTTTTGTTAAATATTAGAAGGAAATTTAAGTTAAAATTACTAAACAAATTTGAAAGATTTACGAGCAATAAGTGGACACCAGAATGGCTTACCGGATACAAAACTTAACTTTTTTAGCTCCAAAAATAAATTTGACTAGATTTCAGAATGTTCATTAACAGTCATGCATCTCAAAAGGCAAACACCTAACAAGAAAGCTAACCAAATATAATAAAATTATTTCAACAAACTGCTCACACTTCAGGAGGGCTAAATTCAATGCGTTCCGTAGTAATACCAATGTTTCACAAGGAGTGATATACAGGGTGGCGCATAAGTAACGCACCCTTTTAAAAAATTAATAATAAATAAAGTATTACCGCAATATACACTGGGTATCTGTAGACAGGATACGACATGTAAATAAACTTTAAGAGTTACTCTATCGTTTGCAATTATCCCCATCGTTATACCTTTCATAGTTTGTTTATTATTAGTTTTTTAAAAGGGTGCGTTACTTATGCGCCACCCTGTACTAGTTTCATCTTAAGACAATCTTAAGTATCAAACTGAAATTAACTAGTTAAACGCAATACACCTCAGCATACTACATTACAAGTAAATAATTCAGAAACTCACCAATAAAAGCAGCGTGGTAATCCATAACGACGTCATAAGAATAGCCCATGAAGATCTCGTAATCCAAAAGAACGAACGCATCTTCCCTTTCACAGTTAACTTGCTAGTTAGAGTTTAAATGGTAAAGCCTTCCTCACGAAAACACGAACAAAATTCAATCTAAAATACTATGCAGCAAAATGGATAGCAAGCAATTTTACACATTGAAACATTCAGATCTTGAAACTAGTTGTAGTTTCTTATACAGGTTAAGATTTGACCAGGCATCACCGATGTCAACACCATTCTGGCTGAGGCAGCAGCCACACTAACTTAGTTTTTCCGCTCTTGATTGGTCTCAATTGTGAGGCGAGCAAACGGCGTGCGGGTGGTGACAAGGTGGGGCACACAGTCATGTCAGCTAGTGACGCAAAAATAAGATGTGTGAATTTAAATAGATCAAATTTTTAAGGAATGTTTCTCATAATGAACAAGGTAAAACGAGTTCTGATTGGATATGTACAGTGGTCGACGATACAGTCTAAATTGAATTCCTATTCCCAATTTGTAGGGTGTCCATAAAGTCTCCTATAAGTCTCTCATGAAGTCTCAACTCTTTCACAAACAGGATTCCTGAAACACACAAATGTCAGATGTGATTAAAAACTTTGATAAATAATGAATACAATAAAACAAATCTGAATAAAATATCTTATCAATCGCATTTGTAATAAATTTTTGAAATTGTAAAGAAACTTTATGGGCTCTGTATAATTGAAAATGTGCATGCATTCGACTCAATGACCCTTTCACGTCGCATAGGTGAACCAATAATTTAAGTAATTTTATTTCCTGATGAGGTCGTAATGATTCATTTTTGCAATATCCGAAAATTAATTAAATGGACTTCAGGTAGATTTTAAAAAGAGAGTTGCGTTTGTAAGCACCTATATCAATAGAACACTCACCTTCTTCTTCTTCTATGTCGTGTTTATTTGGGGCTTCGAAAACTAGTCCACATAGCCCCAGGTCAAAAGGTAGGTTAAGTTTTCCTTTTTTACAGTGTGTACAACACATTGTAAGGAGAACTCGGTGATATGGAATGACACAATCAGTTTTGGTGTACCGCTTGTGAAAGCCAGAGGCTATTTGATTCTCATTTTAGATTTTTGTTCATACTTATTTACACGGCAGACAAGGACCACAAACCGGAACCACAGACCGCTCATTCCGCGTTCACGTCTATACCGGAACTCCACTCACTTTCGTTTCTACCTGTTGACAGCGGCCTGGAAGTCTTTACCATCCGTTTTTCTCACTCTCCTTCTTCTTCTCTTCTTCTTTATCGTGTTTATTTGGGGCTTCGAAAACTAGTCCATGTAGCCCCAGGTCTGAAGGTAGGTTAATTTTTTCTTTTGTTTTCGTTTCCTTCGTTCCAAACAGTAAAACGTGGTACAGGGAACAGTGAAAATTCCCTCACTCTCCTTTCTCTTTCACGACTTATGCAAAAGTTGGCGGATATTTATAGTGAGCTCTATGTCCCAAAAATTGCGATGTCAAATAACTGGAATATTAGACAATGAAAACCAGAGGCGTGTTGCAAGTAATGCTTCAGATTATCTGCGTAACTCAGAGTTATGAGAGAGACGATTTCAGAAACAAACTTGAAGCCGATGTTATTACCGGAAACTGAAGTTATAAGTGCGAGGATAATTTTTCTTTTAACTTTCCTTTGTGCTTGATGACTGCACCAACGACTTAAATTTTCTCTCTTTCAAATGGGTCATTTATGGTACTTTCTAACGTTGTTTTTCGGTCAATAAATGAACAGAAAATCAGTCTACTCCAAAAGTTCTTTATTTATCTCACACACCCGTTTCAATTGCAGCCCATGGCGCATTCACGAACATTCACGTTTCACGTTCTACTACCCATCCCTCACAGACCTCTTCTATGCCTGTAGGCACCCCAAAAATTGTTCTCTTACGAGCCCAAATATACCTAGTTTAGCTTTTCCTTGCGTTGCTCTAATCTAAACTACACATCTAACTTATTAAATCTCAGCCCTCCCATTTATTTCAAGCTGTCGTTTCTGCAGAACTAAACTGCAGCGCTAAACCATAAATATCCGCGGACCCTTTTAATATTTTCGATCCAGGACTACATATGTACATTAGCTGGATGTTGGTCATGAGCAACGGCTTATTTTGGTGACGATGCATGAAATCAGAACGAAAATTACAACTGATACAGCTAATTCTCTACAGTGTGCTTTGTTAGTGTTATTAATATGAAATTTAGAGTTTCATTTTAGTTCCTGCTCATTTAAGGCAACCGTGATGGTGAAATTTAGCAAGATTTCGTTCAAGTACCACCACACGAAAAACTTTTACTTTCAACAGGCACAACCTTGACTGCCAGCAGCAGAGGCAAATTGTGGATCTCGAAATGAAGAAGTCAACTAAGAAATTAAACGAAATAAAGAAACCAAATATGTGTACGAGAGGTATGTACGTTATACGGTAGTCTGAACGCTTACTTGAGAAAAAATTATAAAATAAAATGCAAGGCCTAGCAACTTAACCTACAGCCAACTCCTTAAACAAGCATTACTGTTTCTGCATCAAATAATTGCAGATAATATACAATTTGCTGCCATATTTTGTATGCTTTTGTGACGCCAGAAATGTTGTGTTGGTGCTCTTCTATTCCCTAGCCAGAAAGTAAAACTTACTATAGATCCGTAGCACAGGGTATTACAAACACGTTTAAAAGAGAAATTTGTATTCTTTACGTTAGTACGTTCAGCGAATATGTACACTACGAATCCGACTATAGTAGTTCCAATTTAATAGCATCTGATGAAATAATACAAACAGATTTATGAACTTGCTTTAAAACAATTTTTTAGACGATAGTGAATAGATTTGAACAGAATGTTGAGTGGGATCATATTCCCATTTAGTTGCCAAGATGTTCTTTTGCACCACTACAGCGATAGTGACTCTAATTTTAAAAATGTATACTTTCATCTCAAGTAACTGGTTAACAGAAATTAAAAGTGCTGCATGATGAATCTAAACTCTACGGGGGTTACGTATTGAACTTCAATCAACTACCTAGGTAATTGAATATTTTTAAACTACGCAACAACTAAACCTACCATGACACATAAAATATAAGTTTATAAAACCAAATACGTAAACTTGAAGTATAAATCGTATTTATACTTTCTAAGCAATGAAATTTAAACTTTACCTTTAACCACGTGACTTTTGTGAGAGTAAAACAGGGCAAGACAATGAAAATAAGGTACGAGCTATGTCTTTTCTGTGGTCACAAAAAATGTATGAAAATCACACAACAAATATGAAACCGAGTATGAATGGAATTTAAACTGTTGATAATTAAAAAAAATGAATTTGTGAACATAAAAATATTATAGAACATAATAAAAAATTTGATTAACAACATCCGTAACGATTTTCGATACAAAATTAGTGTTACGTAATTGACGAATTCATCACATTACGAATCAACTCTGTAGGCTTTCAAGGATCGTGAGCAACTGAAATAAATAATAAAATATGAATGTTGAAATAAGCTGCTCGAACATACGAGTGCAGGCTGTTCTCAACGCAGACGTGCTGCTCGCATACGAGTACGCTGTGCGCTACGTACTAACAAAATTCATGCTACTATAATTGCTTTCTCAACCCATACTTTAAGAGAAAAGCTCATGAGTCCTAAATTAATTTTCAACAAAATATGATGAGATACAATGGACAATTATTCAACCTTCTTTCTTAAGATAATTTCAGTAGAAGCCTAACTAGTATAATGCAAAATGTTAACAACGATAACAAAAAAGTCCCATTATACATCACATTACACCATACAATTTGTTCTATTTTAGAATACAAAGATTTCCCCTTGAAGACTCCCTCTAGGAAGTAGCCCTCCGGATCCCTCTTACAGAAATTCACATACTTGCAAAATTCACCAGAAACTCACAGTAAATTTATGCATTATAGAGTAGTAAGCTGAAACAAGGCAGTTGTTCGTTTCAACACTGAATGGGAAACTCAGATCTTACTTTACTTGAAATTGGAGTAGTTTTCTTAGTCCAGGAATACAGTATTGTGGATCCCCGATATTGTTAGGTCTCCTCGTAGACACATAAAGGAGCCTAGCACAATATTATTACACATAAGTACAAAGATTACTGCGAAGTACCAGGCCTATGACATCGTTAATTCATGCAGAGCTTATATAGATATACATTTAAAAAAATATTTGTACCAACACCAATTCATTCTCGCGAATATGCTTTTTCATAAAAATGTGGGAATGTCAATAGGAAATGAAGTCATAAGCTTCTTAACCCATTTTTAATTTTTTTTTATTCAGTATAAATTTCTAAGGCTAAAATAATACATTAAACAAACATTTATAAAAACTCATAAAAATGACGATAGTACTAAATATTCGAATTATTTGAAAACGAGTTTTTATCTTTTATCTTCATCAGATCAATTAACATCAAATATTAAAAAAGTATAAAACCAGAACGAAATGGGCCAAAACATTCGCATAAATATAAAACATAAAAACTTGGGCCTTTGAATGTCCACTGTAGGGCACGCAAACAGGCCACCGTAAAGAGACGGCTAACACGAAAAATTCTTATCGTTACCACCTAAAAAATATTATGCTCATACAAGCCTACTGCAGTAGAGTTGCCAATTACTTAATACAGAGAAAAAAAATGTAAATTTGCTGACCATGCTTCAAAAGTTATTGATTGACGGGGCAAGTAAAGTGAATCCAGCCACCGTGTTGCTCATATCGAAAAGGTGACGAAAAAACAAAGCTGAAAAAAAATCTCCAATTATTTCAAACTCTCCCTAAGAGCCACCATAATGAGGAGCATCAAAACAACTAAAAGGCTCATTCGTTAGAATCACTAATGAATTGCAGCGGCTGGTGCCCTTCAATGCGCTTTACTACGGAATAGCAATGTTTGTGGTGCAAATCACTGTCCATGTACAGTGAGAAACATTGGCTACAGCCAATAGGGCTCTATAATACCTGAAGTCGGAAAGTAATCAGCTAAACGCTAGCTATTCGAACCGACACATCTACTTTTTAGAAAACAGATCACTCGTTATAATGAGTATAGCTAGCCTACACTTATTAGAAACCCTTCTTGGACAGCCAGTTCTCTATCTCATCGTAATGAGCGTCCATCCAAGCGATGTTGTTCTTCGTCCTCTCGACGCTCTGATCGACAGTCCTCCTGCTGCTCTTCAGGTCTCCCAAGTTTCTGTCACGGAACCGAGTCACCTGCAAGGAAGAGCAAGTGCACGTGTGGGCAGGAGGAAAGAATATAATATAAGGAAAGATACGGGATATTTACACATGGATACGACTGAGAAGTGTTGATGGAGTGGAGAAATGTTGAGGGAGTGGAGAAGTGTTGATGGAGTTGCTGAACTATCGTTACGTATCCGACACATAACTCCAACTCTAAGGTAAGTACTCTGGACCTCACTGACATGGTAGACGTTACAGCACGAATGCCACATCAGAGCACCGTCAATCACCAACGAGGTCTTAAAAACAGACACATTGTCCATTACCTTGGAACAACTTGAGAAATTTGATCTAGGAACATGCCCGTTGCAGCACACGGTCCAAGCAAGAGGAAAATGCAAACAGTTTTACTGAAAAAATTGCATAAGCAATAAAAAAATATTACGACTCATTATTAATAACATTAAAAGATAGAAGTTATCAGTGTTAGTGTTCGGGCCAAATAACGGAAGAAAATGAAATTATTCGCAGGTAATGGACACTTCCCATCAAGAAATTATGACAGAATACTACTAACGCAGGGCAGAGAAGAAGGGACTAATATTTTCACCTAAATTCAACGTAGAATTTACTTAAATGAAAGTATTACTGCACTTCCCATCAATTTAAAACACGTGACACTTTGTACGCTAAACAACAGTATCACCGAAAAGTGGTAATGAGAATCCAATTTACGTGTTCAAAAGATCAGAAATTTGTTTGAACTTCAAAAAATACACGTCAATGAAACTGACCCATGATGAAAGGTTAAAAAATGGAGGGTCATTAAATCGTATTACCAGAGAGTAAAAATTAAAAATTCTAACCAGTTGATACTGTAAAATATTTCTAAGCACACTAACTGGAACTTGAAGTTCCAATGAGGATTGAAGTGCACGAATAATTCAAACAGACTTTGTTTATCTTACAGTCAATAGAAATGCTTCTAGTCAATTTTAAGTAATGCAAGGAAAAAAATATCATTTGAAGTTATAATCTGAAGACATCAATATGCCGAAGGTTTCAGGCAGTGCAAGAAAAAATGAGTCTACAGGCAGAACCTCACGGGTAAACAAAATGTTGCTCAGTGTCAGTCAACGCAGGAAAAAAAGAAATGACTGCCTGCAGTAAAAACAGAATCTAGAACATCAATCAACCCCAAGAAGATCTAGCAGGTGCGAACACTGCATCACTTACTTCTTCCAACATGAGCTGTGAGTTGAACTTTGTGGTCGCGTACTCTACGAGGCGGCCGAGCGTGAAGAGACCGGAGCTGTAACTGTTAAATAAAAACCATTCACAATTAAGAAGGTAGAAGTAATCCAAATTGTTACAAAGAAAGTCTGAGAAAATTGTACGTGACAAGCTTACCATGAAACCTAAGGCTTTAGAAATATACTTTTTCAATTCACGTACCAGTTCCTCGACACTGTAATCTCAAATTTTAAAGAACTTCTTCCACAAAATCTCAAATTTCGAAGAAATGAACACCGTCTAAGACGTCACACAAATGAAAAGCTCACTATCTGATTATATGAATGCATTCAAGTCTGTTCCAGTTCGCTCCTTACTATTCAGTGATCCGCTTCCAGTTGTTCCTGAGGTAGTTCCAAGCGAGATCACGCCCGTGTTCGTTGCGGGCAATGCCGGCAAACACGCTGGCCACGTCCTGTTTCCTCACCCCACCGCCTGCCTTGAACGACCGAGTCAGGTACCTGAACGATACAAGAACTTGAGTAAATTTGACAGAATATGTATTCCCAAAAGAAATCATTCAACCTATTCGTCGATTTTAAAGTTATTGAACGAAACAAACTTCAGGCTTAGGTCGGTTGATTTTCGATTTAAATGCACAATCACACTTATTCACGTCAGTGTTCACTCATCAAAAGCAAAATAGCGCACCCGGATAGTATCCAAAGTTCTTTGGAACATCCCAGGGAGGACATCATGGTTTTCTTCTCGGATGCCACGTTCGAGGCCATGTACTCTTTCCACAAGAAGTTCCATTCTGCCTCGCTACCTTGAGCGACCGCCGCGCAGTATACAGATGACTTCAGGTTTGTCGAGACGATGCTGCAACATCACAAATTAATTTAGATGAATTAAGAGACGTTTGGATCCTTAATACATTATAGATATCAAACAGAAGAAACTATTAGTAAAAAAGAATTATGAAAAAATGAATGCTTTCGTAGAAAAATATACATAGAAATTGCAATACCTTCAATAAGTTTTATTTTTCATTTTCAATAATATTAATGCCCACAATTCTGTCACGCACATTCACATTAATTATATATATATATTCCTGTTTATGTCTACAGTAATACGTATGTATATACTGAACACATATATGTCTATACAAACGAATACATATCTACAACTATACATTCATATATGTACATAGCTACACCAAAAAACACATCAATATATCTATACACACGTCAGCAGTGCAGTCAATTTAATTTCTACTTTTTTCCCTATTCCTTATAAAGTTCTGCATGGAAATACACTTGAACTGTTCATACCTCTTGTTCGCGGTGCCATTCATCCATTGGCCGAAGAGGTTAACAGCCCTGTCAACGCAGTCTTTGTAATTCAGTTTACACATCCAGGCGGTGGCCTGAACTCGGATCAGTTGGTCCAAGTGAGGATCAGTTTGTTTGTCGACAAAACCAACTTTTTGGTACAGCGGCTCAAGCAGAGAGATCATGTAGCGCTGTCAAAATATTACTTCAATTATGCTTCTTAAAAATCAATTACGATATTTCTGTTTAAGAAAGTGTTAGGACAATTAGTGAATTAAGCACAGTGGTACCTATAATCCACCCGAGTAGAAAAGCATTTCCAATAACACACAATGACACAACGATCACCGTTTAGGGTAAGACTTCGTAATTTCGTAGCGATTGAAGGTAGGATATCATGAATTAAATGTAGTCTTTTGATAAGATGGACCATTGGAAGCAAAATTCTTCTTCAATCCTTGAACTATCTTTAGAAGTTAAAATATACTCCCAAAAAACCGAGAGCATTCGATTTTAGAAGGGGCTTAAATTGATAAAAAAAATTACCTCGCACCGAAAAAAAACGGAAAGTCCACATTAATTTAAGACTAAAACCCATTACAAATTCTTGAAAAAGCCCTCCTCAGTACCCATTACCTGTGGAGGCACAGTCATGAAGAGAAGGTATCTTAAAAGTCCTACTCGTAGCACCAAATTATTACTAGATTAAAAATAAGTTCATGAATCTTCGAGTGCCTTGGGAACCTACGTACAGCAGAACATGGATAGTTCTTTTAGAGACACATTTTAAGCTTATGCAATTTATACACTGTTTTCTAAATGCTTTCAAAATCATCTACTAGAGCTTTAAAAACATTCTAAATTCCGAAAAGCATTAAGTTGCTGAGAAATTTAAACAAGGTATTTCAGAAAAAATTAAAATTACACATACAAAAGTTAAAACGTACTTTAGACATTCTATATAACCTCTAAAATAACATTTGTTTCATCAGACAAATTTAGAACGGAGCAAACAGCTGGTCCACAAACACACCTTGAAAGAGCCGTAGGCACCGGTGCGACTAAGCATGTTCTTGACGTAGCCTAAGTTTACGAGGGCAGTTCTCCAAGGAACATACTCAGTTTCCTTGCCAAGATACGAGATAACATCCATAGTAATTTCGTAATTCAATAACCCAGCGCGTGCCAAATCCAGGGCATCGTCGATAATCTGGGCGCGGTTGCTGACATCGATCTTCGTGTGATCCTCATTGAGTTGACGAATAATCTGCTTCCAGTTATTGAGGTTGTAGTTGACCTTGTAATAGCCCGTTTGTTGAATGTTGAAAATCACCCACTGATCACTAGAAGTGGGCATTCCGGATTCGATCATTTTCGTGGAATCGGTTTGAGACATCCACAACGAGGGTTGAGTGTTATTGAAGTCTGCTGAATCCTCAGTCGTGTAGGAAATAGGAACCCACCACATGTAGTTGTGGGTATCCGTAGAGTTAGGGTTCTTCACCATCAGGAAACGTTCCTGGGAAAAGGTACAGAAAATGAAGCAGAAAGTATAAACCGCGGACGAAGATTGATATAATTTATCACTCAAAGCCTAAGCCAATGTAGAGATTACACGATACATGCAGTTACCAGAAGACGAAAGAAAAATCATCAAAATATTTTAAACTTCCTCCAATTAAGATCTGATTTTTCGTACCGCAACATTTTCGGATACTTGTGGCCTCAATTTTGAAACATAATAATAAACTCGCATAATTTTTTGGTGCATTAAGAGAATTACCGCTTATAAGAGTATATTGTGTACTATAGAAGACAAGGCATCTCAGACCCAAGCTCTTGTCATTACATAGAAGCGCAAATCCTACTTATTCCGCACAGATGAAGCGCTCAGATGGCACTAAGGATTTGAGCGCTCCTACTGTAATCCATAGCTCATCCGGATACTAGCGTCCATTCTACTCCTGGTCATCAGCCAATGAGCATATTCAACCGCATCAATTATAACAGTAATAAAAATATATCACGGTATGCACATAACCAATAGCTGTGATCCACAGCCGTACATTTTGGTTCTTCACAGTGAGAACCTAGGCAGGTGATTTATGTTCTGACCAGCACCTTCACATGGTATACTTCTGACTTTAAAATGATAGAGGGTGCTTTTTTCAACTCAAGACTCCATAATAGAGATGACTGAATCCGGAATTAGCCATGTCAGGGCTGTATAAAAATTCAAAGCCCCTTACATTTTCCATTAATACATTGCACAAATTCTAGTAATATGAAACGATACATATACCTGCATTATTCCGTGGTCCCGTCTTAAGACTATGGGCACAAGCCATTATATACTTTTAACACTAATTTATGTCATCTATGACTTTTCTCCAACAAATGCCCTATTTTTGCTCTAATCTAAGAATTAATATGTAAATAACACAGCTCACGAAAGAAAAAATTTCTCCAAATTATTTTCACTGCAAAATTAAACGTCCGAAACTAATGAACGCCAGAACACGATTCCGTAATGAATTTCATTGAGTTTCCGAGAAACTGAAACACTTCATAACAAAAATTGCAGAAACCATAGATTTCATTTATGATCTTTGTAAAAACTTAGGTGTTACTCTTTCAACAGGTATAACTTCTGGCGACAGAAAAGCGGCGACAATACGTCGGTCACTCACTTCTAATTTGCAGGTGAAAGAAAGAGGCAGAAAATCTCAATGCTCATTTAAAAATGACGGCACAAACAACGTCTATATTCATAAAAATCTAGTTATGGTAGTACAGTGACACACAAAGAAAAATCAAAAAAGTTCAAGTTTCTACAATAAGCAAAAGGAGGATACAATTTGTTCATTCGACGGGCCTATACAAACAGTGCCAATTCTATGAGACAGGGAACTCAAGAAAAGAATAATGAAAATCATAGTACAACACATGACATCCTTAGTGATGAATGACCTCTTTCCATCTTACCTCACTTCTGTTTGTGTGCCTGGGCATGATTGATATCTGACGGCATGGGACTAAAATAGCAACTCAAGAATGGCTCACCCAGCTTGTTCTTATTACCATATATCATTCTATTCTAATATACAAAAGCCATGAGCAAAAGATAGATGAACTTTAACGAAGATTACTGAAAATAAAACCCAGATATTCTGAGAAAAGAAGAGCATATGCAAAACGAAAATTGAGAAGAGGATCCCCCGAACAACAAACCTGAGTCAACTTGGCACTGCCGTCACTATTGACAGTAACATTAATGACTGGGTACCCCATCTGTAGCGTCCAGGTGTCCATGATTTCTTTCACCGTCAGGTCAGCCGGTAAAGTTCCATCGCTCTGCGCCTGTGCTGTCAAGAAGCGCCATAAGTCGTCCTGCTCGGCGCTGTCGTACGTGCTGGAACGTTTGTTAAGTAATATTAAGTTCATAGAAATATTTAAAAGAGTTCATTCATTGTTGAAGCATCTACGTGGTTTAATTTTTGTAAAATTTTACCATTGCAGGAAAATGCTGATTAAATAAGCCAAAAGAAGTTAACAGAAAATGAAATAACACCAAGCATTTAATACGCGATAGACTTAAAGATTACTATATACAGATATATTCATATCTTGTAGCAAAATTTGTAGACGAAGATTTATGTTCCTAACTTCTCAGGTTATATTATCAAGCGATGCATTGAATTTAGCTAAAATATTTGCATTTTACTTCCTTTCAACTGCTTTTTGATACCCAATACCGACAGCAGGATTCCTAAGGAGCACAGCCTATGCTAATAGTGTTCAGAGTATCCATTTCCGTTGAGCAAAACAACAGTTTTCTGCTCATTATACCTATTACATACAGTGCAATCGTGTATGCTTTGTGGCATAGGGTGTTAAGGTTAAGAAGGATAGATTTTTTGTCCCTCAAAGTACGAAAATTCCTGTAAACCGCTTTATATAAAACATTCTATTGTACGTTGTACCATCAAGATATTTTAGTAGAGTATATATTAAATTACAATCATAACTAGGAAGTCAAAAGAAATCGGATATATGGATCACGGTTTAACAGCATTTGAACAGCGTGAAATGAACGTACGTTAACCAACAACTCACAAGTTATTCAGGTAGTTGGTGAGGCCTTTCTGGAGGGTGGGCTCACTTAAGAAGTGGTTCATCATCCGGATAATAGAGGCACCTGAAAGAAGAAAAATCTGGCCTTGATCCTTGAAGTTAAAGTCAGGATAATATAAATTTTATCAGCTAAAAACGAATCTGATAATGACAACTTCCGAGAGTAACGAAAGCCTAGACGATTTAGACTTTATAAACAAAAAGAAAATTCAGGCCACCACGCAATGATGCAAGTTAATAAAGGCTTCAAAAATAAAAATCGAGATTTCACGATGAAAATCTATATGCTTGGTTAGAAACTTTCAAAGAAACCCCGATCAAAAAATGCGAACTAAACATCAGGAGCCCCAAAAATATAGTGGTATTGAGCACCTGATTAAAGTGGAACGTTTATGTCAATATAGAACCCGATACTGAATTTGAACGTTTCTTTCACTTAGAAAAAAATGTCTGTATTATGTTCTTGGGACTGAGAGAGCCCATGCAAGACTTTTCTAATAAATTTTCCGAGATGGATCTAAACATGAATTGTTTCGTGGCAACTGTCAGGTGCTTTTGATCAAACCCAATTAGATGGAACTTTAATGTCGAATAAGAGGTTATGACCTAGCAGTTGAAAGCGCATTATTGCAAAACAAAAAGAAATGCTGAATAATTAATGACAGTTTTATTCAGCAGTAACATCGAATACAAATATTCAAATGCTTTATAATAACCTTCTCATCAAATTTCATAAAGTGACTCATAACATTAACGCTTCCAAAAGCGTACAAAAGAGAGAACTGTTAAGAAAATATCTGCAATTATTACATGAACAGCAGTGATATTATTCATAACCCAGCTCTGCAGTACAAATTGTCAAAAACACACTCATTTAATCATGTCAATATCACTAAAGTCTGACAAACTTATGGATATGGGTGTTGGTAATTTCAATTCGTCATTGATTCGAGGAATGTAATGGAGATTTCATTCCTTTAATCGTAACTTCAGCTGAACTCACAGGTGTAAAAGATTACATGAACAATTTGTTCAAGATTAAAATTTATCCGAGAATAGTTAGTTTTCCAGACCCAGAGATTCTTAGAAGCTTTAGCTCAATGCATAGACCAGGATTTTTCTAACTGGAGTACATGATCTTCCACGAATTTACGTGAATATATGCAGTTTCTGAAATTCAAAACTAAAATTGAGTTGGAAAAATTCACAGCCTTGAGGTTAGCCAGCCCATCCATTAGCTAGCTAAGATCGTGTCTCGCAAAGTTGGAGGTCCGTGGAAACCTGTGACATCAACAGGGGTTTGCAGGACGATAATTATGAAATTATTTGCATAGATGGAACCTTGTCCATCAAATTCAGCCAAACTTGCTGTCCAGTCGTAACAGACCTTTATTGTAGGAGATCCTGTCAAAGATGGCGCCGATCTCATCAGGGTGCCCCACAGGGACGCTGATGGGGTGGGAGGACTCAAGGCAGTCCAGAGCGAACACAGCGTGCAGGTCGTCGACAAGGAACTGCTCCATCATCTTCCAGCTGGGGTGTACCTGAGGAGTGAAATAATGCAGGTAGTAAACAATAAAATTAATAAATAATGCATGGAACTATGAATAAACCAAGGATAATATAATCGAAGGGTAGCTCGTTAAGGACCACATATGATAAAAAATGTTCAACTTGAAGAATGAGCTGCATGACACACGATCAAAACTGTCTCAGGAATCAAAAACAAAAACCACCTCTCAAGCACCTCCAGAAACACTTACAGAGTCCACGCCAAGGTTCTCCAGATAAGAAGCAAAGCCCTCGTTGAGCCAAAGGTCGGTCCACCAAGAGGGCGTAACCAAGTCCCCGAACCACTGGTGGGCGAGTTCATGGGCCACAACTGCCGCTACTCTTTGCTTGCTGGACGCTGAAGACACAGCTGCGTCGTACAGCAGGGCCGTCTCTCTGAGATACACAAAAGATTTAGTAACTAGTTTAGTTTTAGTAAAACTGGAGGCAGCTTATGACGAGCTGCACTGCACTGGTGAAAATAACCAAAGATGAAACGTACCAGTGCATTTCCAAAAAGTTTCTATCACAGATATTAGTTATATTATACATTAGCAATGAATAATTATGATTATAGTTATACCGTTGACGAATTTAAGTGAAAACTGATAGATGAAACATTATTTTAATAGATTCTAACTGAAAAATTCCTCCGCAAAACTTGTGCAGTTCTAAATAGTATACTCCTAAATTAATACGTATATTTAATTAAAGTAAGTTTACCGGATTGGAGTGATGTTAACATGCTGAATGATTCAAAGCAAAATACACCATCAATTTCCATCACTACTATTTACTTTATGAATAACTCTTATGACTCATGAACACGACCATAAGTAGAATATGAATTGTAAAATCACCAGGCCGTTTCGATGAACTGGATGGCAAAAATTCAATAAATAACAGAAAATCATTTTGTTCCACAAAACATCGTTTTTTGGGAAGCAGAGACCTGTAAGTGATGAGGCCCCAGTTCTCCATGGCTCCCGCGGAGAAGTCAGGTAAAGCGATCATGTCCTGCTTGGGCAACGGGAAGGGGATCGAGAAGTAGTTCTCAAAATAAGTCGTGATGTCTGGGCCGATTTGCTTTGCATATTCTGCTTGATCAATGGCTGACTTGCGAGCCCACACTGGAAAAATAAAAATATTTGAAATTGTAAAAAATTGTAAGAAATTCAAGTAATTGTGTCTTATGCTCTGTTCAACTCAATAATCAAATATCAATGAAAGCATTCAAAATAAAATCAGGCTCAAAATAAAGCCATGTCAATTAGGAGCTGAATTACTTCAAGCCCGCTAAGTCATACAATAAATTCGTCCCCTAGGTTCATTATTTTCATTTCCCTCAGGTTATAAAATACTGTTCAATTATTAGTACGTAAACTCTCATTTAAATAAGAATGCAAACGAACGCTGATAGCACAATTTTATCGCTATGAGTACCAGCATCATGCTAATTATCAAACACATAATTCAAGATAATACAGTGGTATTTCAAGAATTTCATTCTCCTCATTTAGTTTTGATTCAAAACCTGCCACACTCATCAATCAATATTTAAATTCAGCGAATGGACAGAACTTATTTGAAAAAAATATTGACTACAGTTATCATAAAAACCACTGTGAGATAAATTACAGAATTTATCACATTACAAAAGAATTAAGCTTATTTTGGCGAAATCAATACTTTATAACGAAGTATAGCACGATATATGCCCCGTGTGTACCTCTGAACAGTGTATTATTATTAGCAGTGGAATTGATGTGTTCGAAGTCGGACACTACGAAGGCCACTAGGTAGGTGGACATGGGCACCGAAGTGTTGAAGTGGTCCCACACCCATCCAGGTTGGTCGTCACTGTGCGGGAAAAACGATACAATTTTCAATAGAATAAACCGAATTAGTAATACTTGTTTCAGTACAAACGGGCTTAAACAGGACCTGATCTCCGAGAAACTGACGAAAGATAGAATAAAGTTTACAAGTATACATCTTTGAACGTAAAGTAAGACTTAAAGAATAAGTGCGACTAAAGAATTTTAATTTTTTTCGCAGAAAATTTATCAAAAAGCCCTACATAACTGATAGGGTTTGTCTAAGAAAACATATCTACGAAGCTTTTTTAATACGGCTGTTGAACAATTGAAGAAACACTAAAATATATAACAGTTATCACGTAATTGCAATATCGATTTTTGTAGTAACTGTTCAAACTTGGGGGATTTCTTCTAACCCTAAAGAGCAATTTGTTAATGTACTCACATGGGCATGGTGTCGATCCTTGGCATGTTGGAGATCGCAGACATGTTGGTCTCACGGGCAAGGTATATTTCAAACTCCGCCTTTAGCGCGGGCTCATCGAAGCAGGGGAACGCTCGTCTGGCATCTGTTGCCTGGAACTGTGTGGTGGCCAACATTCTGGAGAGTGTCGAGAAGAAACATACATTAGAAACGTTGAGCATCAAGTCGTTACAACGTACAACGATACACTTACTTTCGAGGGAAATGAATACAACTAAAACACGGCAGAATAAATCTAAAATAAGGACATTATGGACTCAAGAAATGATGGTAAAAGATATATCTAGTAAAGTGCTATTGGAAGGTTGATTTAATTATACCGTATTTCACCTCATTAGCTGTAGAAGTTTAACAGAGGCAGTGAGCACGTGTATAGAATGATGAATCATACAAAAATAGGCAGGAGGGACGTTTAGGTAGTCGTGTACAAAATCCAAAACTTCAACCATGAGAAAAAAGTAATTTATTTCGATTGTGCTTTCTTCTATAAGTTAACAAAATCGCAAAATCCTCAAACAAGCTTTTCTGAGCTAGCGATGGAAAACACGAGATAGCACCGAGAAATGCGAAGTTTTCGTGATATTCGGATAGCCAAACAACGGTCACAGACTTCTACCACCTCAGTGCCCAATGAGAAATTTTATACCACTGAAACTTCAGGTCATTTCCTGCATTTAACTCCCGTATCGGTAACGATTATTAAAAAGTCAATTAAAATTGAACCCTACGAAGAAATTGAAATAAAATTGTTGGATTTGAACGTCGGTATCGCATTAAAGAAATCAATAAAAAATGAGTAGGTACATATATTAGAACTACGATTGCAAAAGGATTATCAGAACTTTGCTCTACTAAGAAACGATAGACATTCAAAACAGTAAGTGACTCGAGAATAATATGGCCAATTTAGAATAATCAGCAAAATCAGTAATTTTTCAGCCAAATGTGTGAGAAAAATGAATTAAAATCTAATGACGAATATAGATCTTCAAAGCCATAGTCTTCACGCTCCTTAGGTAATTTTTCTTTTCATAGTGAAATGGCAAGCGCATCTAAATTAAGCATGTATTCCAACTGACAATTTTTTTACATCGGTTTCCAGCAGATGTTAAAAGTTGTAAGTATCGGTTTTTCAGAGAAGCATCAGTAGCATTTCAACTCTAGTTGACGAACAATAACTTTTCATAATTCATCAGAGAACGACTAGCTTCTTTAAGTTCGCGCACGAACAAAACAACTTATTTTTCAGGCCTTAGACATCACAATCCAAAGAACTTACTTCTTCTCACCATCCTCGTCCGTATAGGAGGACCTGTAGAAGCCCTTCAGCTGATCATTGAGGTAGCCTTCAAAATCCATGGAAAGGACGTACTGCTCGTCCTTCATGAGCTCCTTGTCCAACATGGCGATGTAAAACTCGCGGTCCACATCGTACTTTTGTTCGTTGATGGGCACTGCCGGAGCAGAGGGATCATCTGCCCGTTTTATCTGACAACGGATATGTATTGGATGAAATGTTTTTAGATTACAACCATGGATTTCTGTTTTTTACCCTTTAACGACCACAAGAACTCTGATGTCTTCTCTGGATAAAGTACGATGAAACAAAACTTGATGGTTTTTTATCAAAACAGCACTGTACTCGATACGTTAATAATTTCAGAACACACTACGGTTCTGTTTGTTTAAATTCTGTCCGGAGTATGATCAGCCGCTGACCAGTTTGTGGTTGTTTTGTAATTTTCTCTTTGGAAAAAGATGTGGTCGTTAAAATGTTCAAGAGAGAAATTTTGTGGGTGAATTTCCTTTTATACACTGGCAACTACAGCAGGGAATAACAAATCATCCGTTGATTATAACTGCACACAGAACCTCACGATAAATAAGAGCTTACTACTCAATCAGTAACGTTTGTATCAGTCCTGTTTTGGAATACGGGAATTAGTATATGTGACCCGATAATATTACTATCATTCATTATGAGAATAAATTTAAAAGCTACTTTTTGGACCTGCTAGTCAGTATTACATGAAAATAAAATATAAAAAATAGCAAGGGAAGAAATTATACCCTTCCCGATCTTTCTAACGGTACTTAGTTACGTCAAAGATTCTGTCGATGATTTATAATCTAAGATCGATCGACAATTCACCGATCACAACTCCAGAAAACACAATGAGCGGTACAAAAATTAATTATTAAGCATAAATAAAATCAAAAACTCAGCTAATAAAAAATCCTGCTGCTAAACAATAATGTTGAAGTTCGCTAGTATTCGGATGAGCCAAGATAAATAGCGAAACTATTAACGATTCGTTATTGAGGGTAACAGTGAGAGACAGATTCGTATCTACAATTGTAAGAAATGCAGAAGCATTGGCCAACCAAATTCACAAATTGATTGGTCAAATTGATATCAATTAAAACTCGAACTATTTACGTACTTTGACTGTGTCGTTCTTGGAAATTATGTCCGCCATGTGCATAGTGATGTTCTTCGTGGGCTCCAAAATTTTCATGGTGACCTCCACAGATCCCAGGATCGAATAATTCCCGTTTATCAAAGGTTGAAGACGAACGACATACCTGAAATATGGAGCACATGTATGTTTGTATATATATAACACAAAAATAATGATCATTGAAGTCCGTGAAAATCGAAGCAGATAGAAACATAATCAAAATTTACGAAATAACTTGTTCTAGTTTTTTCTCAAGTATTTGTTTAATACAAAAACAAGCAAACAATGACCAACCACTGCTTTAAAATATATCAGATTAAGTTGCATTCAAGAAGACACGAGAAGGAAAAGACTAAGCTACGCAGAAGGCATGAATTAATGGTATAAAAAGCATGTATCCAATGCAGGTTAAACTTTTATAGAGTCATGTACAAAATTTCTTTCTTCACCCACAAACTAAAGTGATAATACTGTTGTCTATTATTTTAATGCTTCTGATTTTTGTCGTGATTTTAATTTTCATAATTATCATGTGATCATACATGTATATATGTTATATTTTTCAGTATTATCTCCGTATACACCTGGTCAGTGATTCAGCAACTTTTTCGTTTATTGGGACATTATCGAAAATTCCTCAAAGTTCTTGAAAAAAAGTAACTTTAAAAGATAAAAAATTACCTTATATCATGCTGTAGTATTAGCATATTCGAAATCTTATTTCAGTGTAGAGTGGAGATCCAAAAGAAAGTGAACGTTCATCTAATATATAGAAGTGTTTCACAAGCGTATAATTCGCTAAGGATAGACCAGCAGTTTTCACAGTCTAGAAGATTTCTTCTTTCAAGCGTAATTTAGCGAGTTAATATTCCATGGTCTATTTTAAGGGTGTTATTACTATCTCACCACGATCAGTAAGAAGAGAGGAAGCTTGGAAGCGGAACTACTTGTTCGCGTATGGTTCTGTATTTGTCGTTCACGACGGCCTTCCAGCGTTATTATTGCCGTTGAAGTTACTGCGCATTGAATCCAGTACATCAAATCTGAATCCGGCAGCTGGTCGGGTTTTGAGTTCATGCTCGAACAGTTTAGTTCATTTGTTCATTCACCGTTATTCATATGTGGCTTAATATCTAACAATTGAACGGCAATGCCAGTTGTCTGTTATAATCATACATCGCTGGATCATTTGGAAAATGCAGGTTTTGATGGAACTCGCGTAATTGCCTCTGGTAAACCACGTGAACGTATTCGTATGCTTATTAACTGCTCGGGTGTCATGGCCATGAAATTTTAGGCAAAGTATATTGCGTATGGCTCGACAGTAAAATTGCTGACGTCGTTAGGTATGCAGTCATATTGATTATTAGTACGCATAAGTGGACCCTTTCCAAAGAGTTATCTTTGATCTAACTGCAATTACAAATTAATTTGTATGAAGTGTTATGTTATACTTATAAAGCTTGGAATTCTGGAAATACGATGCTCTTCTCTGAAGCTTTGCATAGTTCTGCGCAGCGTGATTCATATATTTTTCATGAGGAATAGAGAGCTATTACGGGAGTATTGATGCAACAGAAAGACGGTTCAGCCTTCGCTAACATGTTATATCTGTAGCACGTGCACTTTCCTCAAAAATCTCCACGAATGATGATCCTTCCCATTCTTTCTTCCGCGTCTTCACTTATATGGTTCTCAAACGTTATTCCATGGTGTAACAGATGATAGGGATTTGTAAAAGGCAGGTAAATGTGTTCAATAGTTCAATATTTCTGTAGGTTCTTTATAAGCTTAATTTCTCACACAGGTTAGTGAGCAGAAAAATTGCAGTGTGTATAACTACGTCCTGAATAGAGGTTATTCTTTCTACGTAAGATTTCACTCCGGTGACGATATTTCATGTCCTGTCCTAGCTGGGTAGCTTTTTTACAATATATTCCGTCAGTTTATAAATATCAATGGTTTACCGTCTAGGTTAAAAAACAATCCATTACTTCAGGTTGTGTCGAATGTTATTTTTATTAAAAAAAATCGTTGGGGCGTGTTTTCTGTCTGCTATTCTTGTGGTAGAACGAATTTTTTGAATATAAAGGCCACTTATCCACAGAGAGATACAACTTTGTTATATTCATTAGCGTGCGATTCACTATTTTTTCATAAGTTTACTGGGTAGCTTGTTAACCAGATCGGTTGGTACCTGGAATGGGTTTGGTCTTTTGCAGGTTTCAGACTTAGAATTACTGTTGCCAATTTCCAAGCAGTACGAAACGAATTTTAGCAACATATGTGATTTCAAGTACACAACATTTAACATTACGATATTTATTATAATGTTAAATTAGCTGCCTTAATAAACGAACAGGAGATTAAATGTTTATCAGGCGTAGTATCACTGGTTATAATACGAGCAGCTCACATTCTACGGTAAAATTAAACGGTTCTACCAAACACTCAACAATTTTCCACCCAAAATATTTATACAAAATTCCTTTATAGTGATTGTTGTCACAATTTGCCTCTTGCGTGTTTTGTATTGGAGGAATTTGGCAGAGAAATTGCCGTATTCAGAACACAAGCAAAGCTTTGCGCAAATGTGTTGGCAACTACGTCATTGGAACTGATCTCTCGTTGTCCTGCAGTGACTAGTACTTGAGTTGAATGAGCAGTGAATCCTGTAATTTATCCACTTTTATCCATTTTTAGTGGAGAGAGATGCGGTGGGATATCGATTAAATGCAATTTTATCTGCGACGTCTTTCACACGACTAAAAGAAAGTCTCTTGCTTTAACTCGTTCGTAGGCTATTTTATTTTCACATGTTGATCAATGCTCGACCAGCTCGTATCACGTCAAGCTTAACACACATCACTGTACTATGACACGTGTAGTCGGCAAGTAATGCCAGTTTCATTCGTAAAGACTTTTTGGTGCAGTTCATGGATATTAGCGATGCAGTGGCTATTAACTCATTTGACTGCTTTATCAGGAGCGATGATAGTGATAGCAGTCATTTTGGTAAAGAATTTGCAATCGGTCCGTCCAATGTCAAAGCGCTGACGTGAGTCAGCGATGGTAGATGGATTACGGAGAATAATAACCAGGATAATGATCCCTGTCATGGTGTTAGGTCCAAGTAATTCAAGACCTAGACGAAAATCTGATTAAGAGATGGTTAAATCAATTATAGATCGTTTGTTAGGATATGGAAAGGAGTTAGAGAATCATCTTTGAAATAAGATGTAATACGCTCAAGGAGGAAATAGCTAAAAATCTGTCCTTTTTAACTCATTTCCTGGTTCCCAGGACAGGCTTTTTGCATTCATATCGCCCATTATGATGGAAGGGAGTTAATTGCTTAATTGGAGCACTTAAGTCTTCTAGTTGACGTCGTGCGTGGGACAGATGAGGGAGCTTATCGTGAACGTTTTGAACATTTACACTTTACATGCTACAATTTTGGGGCTATTATCGAGTGATGGGGTGACAACTTATTCATGTACGAGGATTGTTGTACCTCGTTCATGTTCGTTTTGGCAAGCAGGTACAGATCGAAAACCCAGCATTCGGTCAGCAATCGATTCTCTCTGTGTCGAAGCATGTTTCATTGGAGAAAGGCACAAAGAATAACCTGAATAACCAAGACTAATAGCTTAGGGAAGTGGAACTTCATGAGTGAACTTAGCTTTCTTACAAAAGAAAGTTGTAGTAAAATTTGAGAATAGAGTAAATCATTTCGAATTTAACCCTCAGCACAAAATTTACGTTAATATTAATTTCGTTTAGAACCCGCAATTTTAACCTACGACCAGAATTCGATCAAGGTGAAGCAGGTGTTTGCATCAAGTTATGTTTGAATTGTGGCTATGGCAGGGTACTCACTGGCATTATAGATGTACGTGCTCAAGGTTTTTTAAGTCTAATATTGCAGGTTGGTGAATTTCATTTTATACTATTTTCTATGAGCTAAACTTCTCTTTTTGTCCCGTGTTCGCTCTCATTAGATACTATATTTTACGATATGACTCGTGTTACAACGGGGGGATTAGTTTTTCACAATTTTTATTTTATTTTTGCTAGTATATAGGTTCATCATTATGTAATGAAAACCAGGGGCAATACAAAATAGGAAATTTAAATTTTTCGAACCGTGTACAATATAATGTCGAATGTTGCACTAACATTACGAAGCAGACAACACTGAACTGAAGGCTCAAAAGACGGAGTTTGTTATTATTATGATTCTATTCCTAGTTTAACCACCAGTGTTTTTAGTATAAAGGGAACGTCAGTAGGCACACTCAAGCGGGAAAGTTCCGGTTTACTTGTTTAATCACCTCATGGAAAGCGTGAATATATTCAAGGAGCCCTCAACGGATCTTTCTTGGAAAGGAAAATAAAATATATTGTGCGCTGTTCTACCAAATGACTGAGTTCATTCAATGTAGATTTCAACTGGGGCATTAAATTACCCCTGTTGAATTCATTATCGACTACATTGTTCAGGGTATATTTGTTCATCTCTTTTTACAAATTATGTCCTATTGGATATCCATTATTATTATGATTCGGGGAAGATTTTTCTTCACATTTTTGTGATGTAATTACAAACCGTTCTTGTCATCACATGTTTTCAGTGAGTCATCTGTGGTTGTTACGGCAACATCTACCTCTCGTGCCGTTTTTGACCGAATGTAAATCTATTCTCGGGTGAATTTCTTTCTTTCAATCAATCTAATTCACATCGAAGCATTTCAGACCACACCGGGTTCACCTCAACATTCTGGCAAAGGTGCGCGTACTGCAGCTCGTCCAGTTGTACCTGTCATGGGATTGAAGCCACCTACACCCATAGCCGACGCTGGTGCTGTAGCACAACTTCAGTAGATGGACTAGGACGTACTGAAGTGCTTGCATGTGGAGAATCGGAAGACAGAGAACTTAAGTGGACGTAAAGAACTTGAACGTAGCCATGTTTCTGAGCACTTCCGGATGCTCGTGACGATCAGCCTAGGGGATTTTGCGGACAAGAGACCATCGAGGGTTCCAGTGTTGGTCACTTACGAATGTAGCGGTTGTGGACACCTAGTCCGGTGCTAGCTTCGTAGAGTTATTTCATAGGGCGGGGCGCCTGCCCTATGGTAGGTAAGAATGTAGCTGTTCCGTTTGGGCTGGCTGCTGGGTACCTAACATCCTCGCGCTGCTGCAGCGTCTTATGAAGCTTCATCGCTTTAAAACGCCGGAGCCACTCTCTGTCTGTCTGACGGAGAATAGTTCCTGTTGCTGGATTCCGCTATTGTAGTGCGAGCTAGCGATCAGTACATATTTCACACGGTTAATCGAGTCGCTTAAGAAATGTTCAGTTGAAACATAACGTGAACAGATTTCTTCTCGTGGATGCAAAATTGGTTCCAAGCCTAAGTTTCCGTAAATAAACGTAATGTTGTAAAATAGGTTATATCTACCAATCCTGAATACCAGTTACGGAGGGCATGGAATCTTTTAGAAAATTGTAATACCACTATACAAGCCAGTCCCTAGAGCCCTAGATTGTCTCGTTCGATTTTTATTTGAATCTCTATGGCTCTCTTACCCACCCTGACAAAATAAGTTCATCTTTCAAATCTCCCAGTATGCTGAGCAAGAGCTCTGTTACAAATTACTCCTTAGAATGTGCTAAAATTTTGGTGCGATTTACCAACAACTTCTGTAGACGCTATGCTACAACACGTGACAATACTAAAAGTGTTCCACGCAGAGGGGCGTGGCAGTTAAATACAAGCAAATTGAAACAGGATTTTCACATCAACTATTGTCTATTGTTATTCCTAGATCATTTATTTACCGCAAGGCATAATTGTTATGTTTTATGCTAGTGAAATATTAAAAAACAGTAAAAATTCCACTTAATTAAACTACTGCATGTGGAAATGCTGAAATGAATACTATATTTCGCTATTTTCACTCTACTGCTGTTTACAACGTTACCCTGAACAGCAAATAGCGATCAAGCAGAGACTCTAACTTCAACTGACCTGATAGGCATGATGGATCTGGGCAGCCGAACATCGATGGTCTTCTTTACTGGAGGAGCTTGAGTAGTAGTTGTCTCTATTATTTCGTCCTTCAGTGACAGAAAAAATAATTATTAACAAAATTTGAAAAGATATCAATACAAATGTATAGAATCAAATTTAAGTTCACTTTAAAGCCCAAGAAAACTTCAACGCCGAAATGAATTTGAGCACCACAAGCACATCCGATGAGCAATTTTATAACAATCTGTATGATTGACTCCATGTAAAACAAAACTTTGAAGACGAGATGAACTCAATTTCAATATGAATTTTTTTATCAGTGTAATTTTCCATTTCATTCAATTTTACATTATTCTACTTATTCAAGAACCAAAAATGTTCTCCGATGGAACAAATCCTTCGTCATACAACTTTGGTTAAGAAAGAGAGCTCATATTCGGTACACTGCACTCAACAGCTGCAAGTAGACGCGTTTCTAGGACAGATTTCCCATTGCCATCGACAACATATGTCAACATTGATAACATATGACACTAGCCATCTATCAACGAAGAGCAACAATTTTCATTACCGTAGTGTCGACGGTAGGTGGAGGAGTCCCGATGATTCCTGCAGTGCTAGGGACGAGTGAAGAAGCTTCAAGAGGTGTTGTCAAAGAGCTAGATTGGGCATTGTCGACGCGGTGGGGAGTAGCGTAGTAGTATACCAGCAAACCAGTGGCCAATAGCGAGCCAAGGAAGAGCGCTGCCAAAATCAGGGCCACATTTTTTGGGACGAAGCAACCGTTCTTGCGGCCGAAGGACAACGTGGATAAAGGCTGGCCGCTGTCCATTGCAGTCAACACCTCTCTACTCTGACTGACGGGAGGCATGAACGAAGCTGAAACAAATTAAATTCTTTGAGCGGAATGTGAAAATGTGGGACAGAAGAAAAAAACAAATTTACTACTAAAAAATAAATCACTAATACCGATAAGTATCTGATCTTCATATAATCCGGGAATTAACTTACAGAAAAAACAATCCCTTACAATAAAAATGGCAAATGGTTTAAGAATTTATCAAAGACTTTAAATCAAAACTTTTTCGGGTTTTAGAGTTCACGCCTGCTCCCCACTTCAAATATTCCTGATCTTTAAGATTTTAACTCAATTGATTAGGAGCTACACACCCCTTAGGATGAAATTGGAACATTAAGAGGTCGAAAACGTGTTAGACTTTTATCTTGCATTAAAATCAACAGAATTAATAGTTGAAATTAGGTTCACAAAGTAATGGAAATTTTCACAATTGATAAAATATTTTTACTATAATAGAATGTTTCACATTAAACATTGATCTTCAATTCAGACATTACCTTTCTTCCACCCTGACACTTTTAAAACTCCACGTGAACTTTAACACATCAGTTCGCTTGAAAAAATCCCCAAAGCGGAGAAGATGACGAGATATTCGCTCGTTAAAATAACCGATCCTCTTTTGCGGTATGAGATGCCGAAATTTGTGTGATTTCGTTGAAAACTTTTCAAAACGAACCTTCACATTTATGGAGCAAGAAATAATACGAAATGTTAAAAAATATACATTTCAGATCTTTTCGTAACTATTACATCACCTTGTACGCAAGCCAGTCGACACACATGAACTACTGATAAAGCACAGCTAGTAAACTCTTATATGTACAGGTGTTGAAATTGCTCAGGTGTAGAACTGAATGAATTGTCCTGCTTAGTGCAGCGAAACCAATTTATCCATTAACATAAAATAAATAAATGCATTAAGAAAAATTTCCAAACTTCTAAGTGTTAGGCTTTTTTATTAAACTTGTAAGAAGATACCTTCTTACACTTCTACAAGCATTTGCAGACATGTATGACTGCTCTTTGTATTTCAGGTAACTGCAAGTGAGACTACGTTGATCCACATGATCACAGGTTTAATGGGCACGGCCATGCGTAAAAACGAAACAACCAATTGAGAGCAACTTTTACAGTTACCACAAATTTATAGAAGGTGAAAATACTTCAGGCACTGACACTACAATTCAAAATTATTTTTTATAGTACTTACAGAACAGTTTTTCAGCTGGTATTACTTTTCCCCAACTATTTTAACATCCATAATATAAAATGAGAAACCTAATATATTCACTGATGTAGCAATTGTCATTATTATGAATCTTTTATAACTATTTCATTACCTGACTCTTCAACCATGAGGATCATTTCATATCAATTATCATTGCGATTTTGTACTCAAGTATGCATTTCAGTCTAGTCCTAATATAGCGGGTATATTTTATCGAATACGAGATACACTATGTCAGAAAAAAGGTACTTCCAATTTGAAAAATTAATCATACGGGTACCTGAATTTTGGAGCCACAAATGTTTAGTTAACTAAAAACACAACTGCAGTTGAAATACAACGTATAACTAGAAAGTTGCTAAGGGGCAGATCTCTCACATAGCAAAAGAAGCTTAAATTACATTTTGATTCAGTTATCGAAGGATTCAATAATCTGAGAAACCCCAGAAAGTACCCCATGCATGCCGAAAAATGGCATAAATTCTGCTCCAGCTTCGAAATGAAAATATTGAAGGTGCTCATCTTCTGGAGACGAACTCGTTTTGGGATTGTTTCTTGAAATAAATATTCAACAATAGTCTTAGTCAGAGCATCCATATATATTTTTCACAAAGAAACCCTGAGAAGCTTATGCACGGCTGATACATCGTACATGTACATACTGATTACTCCTTTACGTACCCTATTTGATAAAAAAAAATATAACTTCAAAATCGTCTTAATTTTTCGTAGCTCATTCGTCTCACTTAAAAACACGTCGATTGATGTTATTGTGATTCAACATGAGACCACCTTCATCTTTGTAACGATTAAAATTCTTGCTTGCTCGTTAACTATGACATTTACCCATAATGTCATTCTTCAAATCGACTACAAATGATTACAAACTTTGATGTATCAATCAGCTCTTTGTACACTAACGGTACTTTTCCTTAGTGTCGTATTTAGAGCCAACAAGAAAATAACTTGCTTTGCTGTGAATACAACTGTTTGCAGTAGTACCGAGAGTTACAGTCAGTTGACAATGTGTTCACTACCTCTGATATAGGTTACACTAGTAAATAAAATACACATGAGATTTAAATTACCGCGAGTTTTTGGTATCTGAAAATCGCTGAGTACGAATGAGAGTAAAATTTCGACGAAGAATATTTCAATTCATGCGCTTTCGTCTTAGAACGACTTCAGGTGCACTTCTGCAAGTTCACTTAATAAATGCGTAATACACATTTTGACCCTGCATAAAATTCTAATCATTTCAAGTGGAAACTTCGCTCTTCAAGCTTCTAAAATATTGTAAAATCCATAAATTTCTACAAGGAAATTCTGTAATGAAAGCGTAATTGAATTTGCTTCTCGAATTTTCCATATCCCGGTGAGGAAATAAGTGACGATTCGACATCACAGGAAATGAGAGATGGCGCCTCAGGAATCAAGTGCGCTAAATGAGTCAATCAAGACGGCAATATTGGGGCTCAAACCTTGTGCACATGGTACCGTTGACCCAAGACATTTTAGTGAGCAGGAAAAACGACCATCGGGATGAAAGTTTTCGTGGATGTGATTAAATGAGTGGCCTTCAGAGCAGTCCGACTGCTTTCGGTGAAGTGGTGCTAGAGCTACCAAATTTAGCGAGCTTCTGACTCCCAACGTGGGCACAACACGAGCTGGTGCTGGACTATTAAGCATTAACTAGCCATGCAAATATTGTGAAAGTTAAGGGATTTGTACAACTAGTGAACACAATGATCAGTGGTGACTATGGCACTAAGGCTTAGTTTGAATATTAGATTTGACTAAATGAATGTGTATTTGTATGCCGTTATAACTTCCGTCGACACTGAAATTCAGTCAAATTCTGTCGAAGTATGTAATTCCAGACACTAACTCAGGCTCCTTTTATTGAGCTTGATCACATCTCTTACATTTTTGTCCACCATTTAGCGGTCGTCTTAAAAGTCCCTGATGCAGAAAAAATCCTTGGTAGCAGATCTTACATTGATATTGTTCACACGCGTCTGACTCGGGCTCAGAAATTCCAGCCCGAGTCATCGTTAATCGAACAAATTAAGACATTCAAGTTCAATGCCTTCCTGAACCAATAAATTTCCTCAAGTTTTTTGACAAAACGATACATTAAGTTTCCAGTTTGCACTCTACTGAAAGAAACGAAAAATTGTTCAGTAATTCAGGCCAATGAGAAAGAGACTGATAACATAAAAGACCAGCTAGCATCATTTGTCATGATTTCTTGTAGGAACACAAGGAACAGTCAGCTCGATTATAATTGCTGCACACTCCTCTGTCTGTTGATTGTTCCTTACTATTTTGTGGTTCGCGTCTGTGCGTAAAGGTCCGCTGAGTTTCGCACACTTGCTTCATTTTATTTTATCCTTAACATGGAAATGAACAAACAGTGTCAGATGTAAAAAAAATACAATTTGGCGCTAGTAGTATTGCGAACAAACATGAATTTTTTGAACAGGCAGACCAAATCTTCCATAAGAAACACAAAGGCATAAGAAAAGCAGTTTTCCTTGCCCGTATTTTCATAAAAAAAAACGTTTCGAATGACTTCGACAAGAAAACGCACTGAAACCAAGATGACGAGTTCACGTATAAATAAGGCGGTAAATTTTTATTAATGCCTCACTGTTAACTCTTAAATACACTGTGAATTAACAAATGACTCAATTCGAATTTATACTCGTAATCACCAAATTATTTACGAAACATCTGTACTGGACGTAATACTTTTTGTGATACATACCAAAACCAAACAAATTCAAAGTATGTACAATTTAGTTATTAGGGTTGGTGTAAACAAGAGTCGGTGAGTGGTACATGTTCCGAGATGAAGTGCGTGCATCTAAGGGCTAAACAATCAGCGTTTATAAGTTTGTGTTGAGCATTACGTTATTCATCTTCTTTTATCCACGTGTCTAATGAGAACTCAGTGGTTAACCTGAGTGATGTAAGATGATCTTTAATCGCTTCTGACAATAATAAACATTGGAATTATCACTACTGATAGAGTAAATACCCTTGAGATGGATGGCGTTTAATGAGTTAATGATCATCGTTCTAAGTATTACATAATGCCAAAGTAAACACGTCTGCAAGCTGCTCCTTACTGTTGAACTTGATCATTATCGTCATGGGGGAAAAACGTAATCCCCATACGCCATTTCTTTAATTTCTCTATTACAGTTAACTAGGCTACTCATTGAAAGAAAGAATCACAGACACTACCTGACGAACGTGAAAATACTACGAAGCAACTTCAGATAAATGAAGTTGAGTGCAAATAATCCGAATAATGAAGCTAGGCCAGAAGACTAAATGTAACTCTCCAATACTTCCAGGACGCATCGCTAAAAAGATGCATCCTGGTTAACGTACAGTTTGAAGAATCAACTAGATCAATTTATACTACATGGCCCACATATCATAACTCTGCCTTATCCTCAGCCATTTCCTTGAAATGAAGGATATTGCTGCGATATATATATTTTTACATGTTTCAGACAACAAGCGCGGTTTCATTTTTTATTTTGCAGTACCTCAAGCTCTTCAATTCCTGTTTCATCTCGTCGGAATTTCCACTTTGATGAACCCTCACACTACACTGAAAGCAGAGCGCTAACATCATGAAGGCATACACGCAATGTTGAGTACATAAGAGTTGAGGACATTATCAAAGCCATCAGGGTTGTTAGCTCAGATAATGAGCCTCCACTAATCATACCTGCATGTTCATTAGCAATGCAAAGCGAACGTATTTAGTTGTCAGGACTTGCCTGTCACGAAATAATATCTTTTTTTGAAAAATATGCCCACTCAAATAAAATTCCACGAGTGAACGTCGGTTCAAGAACTGTAAGTTATCTTTAATAAATATGATTTCATTATTTGAGAACGCAATCACGGGTATTTGGAAAAAATACAAACTGTGGAGACTCTGAGTGACACATTAATTTAAAAAATAATAGAATGACTCAGGCAAAATAAATGAACTTTCCAGAAAGGCTATGCACATAAAAGAATAACAAGTCAATTCGTAAAAATAGAAACAAACATTGAAGTCACACTTATACAAAATAGATTTGAACAAAACAAAAACTTATTTTCAATAGTCCTTGACAAAACAAAGACCTAAGCAGATTGAGAGGCGCTGTATGTAGGTCGAAAGGACTCGCCTGTCAGGCAGTTGATTATCATAAACGATAAAAAATGAGACCGACCTAGGAATAAAATTAAACAGATCCTCAAAAGCAGAGTTGGGGAATTATTGAGAACAAGTAGGACACGCCCGAGAAGATCAAAGTTTGCACTTGCAGGGTCAAGGCCAGATGGAAAGTACCTGGTAAATGTACACGTAGGCTTGGGACAAATGACAGCAAAAAAAAACATGGCACACAGCAACTTTAAGCAGACCTTAAGACACACTTTGCGCAGCACAAAACAAACACAGAGAATTAAACGCAAAAATTATTCAACTTGAAGATAACACAATGAACTCACAAGTAGATCAATTCCGTAAAAAGAACATGCAAAAGGTCGCCGATACAGAGTAAGATCTAACACACATCGTAGCCAACCACGCTGTCATGCTGCCAGTACGAACACGTCGAGTTCAAAGCAGTTCACAGTGCAGAGCGAACTTCAAATTTATCCTCAAAACAATAAATGTTAAATACAATTGCAGAAGTTTAGGACATTATCAAGCAAACTGATGACTAAAGTATATAAATCGATGCTCATAATCAAGAAATTGTTTGTTATTCAATGCTAGCTTGACATTGAAAAGAAAGTTTGATGAAGGACGTCATAAGAGTATTGAACGTCACTCGAAAAACTAGTAATAACTAAACTAACTGGACAATACCAGATTTCGGGAATTTTTCTGAAAAATTAAAATGCACACAAATAAAAATATTTACAATTGAAATTAATTTCTTGTTGCCATCAATGCATAGGAGTAACGATAACTATGAGTTTTCTCTTGCTTGCCCAAGCCAGTAAAGTACCAGAATACATTAAACCAAAAAGTATCGGCGTGTCAGTAAAAGGAAAAGTTCTGCTTTGCTGAAGCCAACGCATCAGCGAATTCTTCATACTCTGAGCATTGAGTTGGACTTTCACATCTAGCAGAACACAATAAACCTGTAAATGTTCATGCAAGTCATCCGCTTCCAGCAGTTTAACTGCGACTCCTCTAGCAGTTTTTCTGACCCTCGACTTCGGTGATCGTAGACATGCATTTGCTAGCTTTACTTAAAAAAGTTATAGCACAGGCAATTGTGTGTAACATTAAAGAAGGTTTGAACAGTTCCTCTCGACAGCTGTGGATAAAAATAGGGTTTGAATCGATGCCTGAGTTATTGAAGAAACGGCACACGTTGTTTTCAAGTTAAAAAGATTCTGAGAAGTGAACCTGGGCTAATCTATAAAAATTCAAACATTCTAAAATGAACGCATGCTTGTTGATTTGTTGATGGTAATCACTGAATAATGTTGACTAATGTAAATAATATTATCAATCAAGATAATACTGATATTAAACCTATTACAATTTCAATCGGATGCTCATAGAAACGATTATCTGCTCGCAAAAAAGACGCCATGGTTTTCTTGAAAAAAAAAGAAATCGTGTCGAAAAATCTTTTCCGGGACAGAAATTCTAAGTCAACAATAAACAGAACTTATAATACCAATTCCAATTCCATAACACTGCCCTACTTTCCAGTCTCAATGAGATATCTAGTTTTGATGGGAAATGATAAGAATTTAATTTCCGTGGTGGATTTGAAAATGTAACAACCGATTACACCAAAAACTGGAGCAGAAATCGATGGAAAAATTGCACAATCTATTTACGTGAAAAATTATGTGCAAAGATTTGTACACAACACCTTTGGCACATTTTCCTTCAACGAACGATCACCCAATTAGAATGTTCTCAGATAGAGCGCCGGTTAACCAAGAACTGAACCAGACTCAGCAGCATGCAGCAGCATGGAGCAGCAGTAGCATGCAGCTGCAGCAGCAGCAGTAGCATGGAGCTGCAGCAGTAGCATGGAGCAGCAGCAGTAGCATGGAGCAGCAGCAGTATGCAGCAGCAGTATGCAGCAGCAGCAGTATGCAGCAGCAGCAGTATGCAGCAGCAGCAGCAGTATGCAGCAGCAGCAGTATGCAGCAGCAGTATGCAGCAGTATGCAGCAGCAGCAGCAGCAGCAGCAGCAGCAGTATGCAGCAGCAGTATGCAGCAGCAGTATGGAGCAGCAGCAGCAGCAGCAGCAGTATGCAGCAGCAGCATGGAGCAGCAGCAGTATGCAGCAGCAGCATGGAGCAGCAGTAGCATGCAGCTGCAGCAGCAGCATGCAGCAGCAGCATGCAGCAGCAGCATGCAGCAGCATGCAGCTGCAGCAGCAGCAGCAGCAGCAGCAGCATGCAGCTGCAGCATGGAGCAGCAGCAGCATGCAGCTGCAGCATGGAGCAGCAGCAGCATGCAGCTGCAGCATGGAGCAGCAGTAGCATGCAGCTGCAGCATGGAGCAGCAGTAGCATGCAGCTGCAGCAGCAGCATGCAGCTGCAGCAGTATGCAACAGCAGCAGCAGTATGCAACAGCAGCAGCAGTACGCAACAGCAGCAGCAGCAGCAGTATGCAGCAGCAGCAGCAGCAGTATGCAGCAGCAGTATGCAGCAGCAGCAGCATGTAGCACCTGATGCTAAGGATCCTAGTAAAAAAGAGCTAGGCATTCTTAGCGAAAGAGTCAAAGACTAGAATTGGGAGTTATTTTGCATTCAATTGAGTAAGAAAAATGTTAAGCATTCTATTCTGCGCACAACAGAATCAAAATTCAAATAATTAAGCTTAGGTGATGATATTTCAGCTGTTTAAAAAGGAGTAGCAATTGAAAACTTGAAGATGTAATAGATCTAGCATCTGTCAAGCGGAGTTGTTCGGACATGGAAAACTCAAACCTTTCATCACAACTGAAATGTTCTGACGATACCACCGCAAGAAAAACCGAAGTCGATGTGATATTAAACATGAGTTACAAATTTAGGTTAATGGGTTGATAAGAAATGTTGCAATGCTTTTAACTTCATTAAAAATACCTGTTCATGAGAACTCACGTCAAATTAATGAACGACTAAAGAATGGTTGAACGACGACATCGAACACAAAACTTACCGCCGTAAAAATAACGTGAAAATGTTTCGTACGAATTATACAAAATGTAAAATTAAATCCGGGAAAATAGACAGCCAAAGCATATAAGATTTTCTGAAGAATATTTTTTTTATAAAATTTAACAGTCAATTTCGATTGGACTATCGATTCTTGTCACCGCATTGAACTAAGGAGCAATTGAAAAAAAATTAAAAACGAAGTAATGTTAATTCCCTTAATGTTCCTTAGGTACACGCAAAATTTGAATTGATATTTCTCACACTCATTTCTTTATAATATTTTCTATAAACACTGAACACGCAAGGTCTTGCAGATTATGATACAATCGAGCCATGCTCAAAGTCATTAATGAAGATCAGTTGACCACTGATCATGATCGAAATTACGCAACGAGGAATAAAACAGCCTTAATTCAGAATTCTTCAGCGGACTGAACTATTTCAGTGATACGATCATTTGCAGCAGCGTACACTTAAGCAACTAACAACCAATATCTAAACAATAAAAACATTCAAACTAATTGGTTTTTGCAACACGCACAAGATTGACAGCAAACAACCGTCATCCGATTACAGCAACGACACATGTGGATACCTGCTGGAATTCATCAGTAGGATGTCTTAATGACTAACGAGAAAAAGCGGCGATTTTAATCAGCTCGTTACTCGGTTGCATGCAAGCGTTGAAGGTTCAAGGTGAGGTACGCGCTACGTTTGAATGATGTGCCCGTAACGTCTACCTCGATATCGGGGGATGCCAATTAGTGAGCGACTATCTCAGGCTCATATGCCAATTAGTGGTTGACTATCTCGGGTTCATATGACAATTATTGGATGACTATCTCGGGTTCATATGACAAATAGTGGGTGACTATCACAGGTTCATAGAAAGCACGTTGCATCACAACATTGGCACCATGCATCTCAGATGGTCGTCTCACATTCGTCCTGAATTCAAGATGCTGCACGTCAATTGCATAAAAAACGCACAAACACCCAAACAGATGAAATAAATTTTTTTTGAATGACTTTGGCTTTGAATCAACCAAATCGAAAAGTTCAGTCGCGATATATTCAGCTGCTACGGCTCAGATGATCAGGCTTCTGCAGATTATAAAAGAGGATCAGATAATTTCACTGACGACAACGACACTGATCCATAGAGGATAACAATACCAAAACATGGACGATAACAATACCAAAACATGGACGATAACAATACCAAAACATGGACAATAACAATACCAAAATATGGACGGTAACAATACCAAAACATGGATAATAACAAAATATGGACGATAATAATAACAAAACATGGACGATGACAATAACAAAACATGGACGATAACAATACCAAAACATGGACGATAACAATACCAAAACATGGACGATAACAATACCAAAACATGAACGATAACAAAACATGGACGATAACAATACGATATTGTGATAATGGTTGACACATGAGAAAATCGCCTATGCAAATCTATTATGACATATGTACAAATCCCTTAAAAAATTAAACATTCAAAGTGATAGCAAAAATCCCCAAAGCTTTTAGAAGATGCTGAAGAACCTTTAAATAACTTATAAATGAAGCCGTAATAATGACTGGTACTAACATTAGCTGACACCGATAAGTAGGTCTTAGTAAATTATTCAGAGTAAATTTTTATTTCTTTATATCAATCAAACGTAAGTGATTAACAAATTAGGACATGAATTTATAAAAAAAAACAGGAAACAATGAAGCACAACACTAACTCCAGTGATAGGTTAGTATAGTTTATAGGAGTACTTTATTTTTAAAAGCAAAAAAAATACAACTAGCAAGAAAAGTTTATTCAGAATTACGTGGAATTTACATACAGTAGTCAGGAGACGGGATTTCAACTAGAACCAAAAACAATTAAGGAGAAAACTTGCACTGGAGAAGAAAAACTAGTTTCACTTTCTTGAATGGAGTTACTGAGAGAGACCACCATTTCTGAAGTAAAAAAACTTGCTTCGGTTGTGTAACGAGGCTAGATAATTATATAATATTGACAGCGACCAGGGTTCGACAATAAAACTCGAATAGTATTAGAATTACCGACCAAAAACTAAGTTCAAATAATGTTTGAATTTTCGTCAAGTTTTAGTTGGTATAATCTAACAATGACCACGCACTCTTCATGCTGAAAAAAGTTTTGATTTAAAAAATTGAACATCAGTGGAGAAATGACGAATGCTTCGATTGTATGTAGAACACGTGGTAGAATCGTTAACGGGGCTGAAAATAGATAAATATATTCCTTTCACATAACTCAGATCCAACAAAAAATATACGATGAAAGCGTGCAAGAAAAAAATATGCAGGTCAAATTAATGGGGTTTTATGAATACTTTCAGGATGGGACTCAGGTAATAAGTGGAATTCAACAGCTTATGTTCACATTTTTGTTGTTCTTACCAGCAACAAGAACAAGTAGTGATATTAAGGGGATGAGAAAGCAATATTATATCGTGAAAAAGTCCCATACAGGTGTAATTATTTTGAAAAATGAACCAAAATATTAAAATCACAAGTTGAAGTAAAAGCTCAAAATATTGCATGATGCATGGGGTAAGTTCTTCGTTCAAGAGTCTAAAGTTTTTTAGCCGAAGTTTTAGTGGCGGCAAAAGCAGAGCGCAACTAAATTCATCAATCCACCGGTATATCCAACAACGACATAAGAAAACAAGTGAATGCGAGTCTTTTAATAGTTTTTAAAGTTTGGAAAACAAGGCATTGAGTCTGCTGCAAGATGGAGCATCAAAGATGACCGTTCGTACTAGACGAACCAATCACAATGCAATGAAACAAAAGACGACAAATTTCGATAGTAACATGACAAAAGCCAGTTTTCAAATAATTACCAGTTTTAAAGAATTACCAGTTCTTAAAAATTCCCAGTTTTTAAGAATTACCAGTTTTTTAATAATCAAACTACAGAATTATCCAAAATTCAAGGGGAATCAAACGTTAACAGTTAGAAAGCAGTACTGGTTGTTAGTTTCAGGTGCTTCCAAGAAAAGCTCAACCAGAAAAAAATTCTGACAGAGATCAACCGCACCGCCGTTTTCATTTGGTTTGCAGAGGAAATTACATCGTGGAAGCCGTTACGAAAAAATATAATGCTAGGCTGTATGCCTGTTGCAAGAGGTTTGCTTGAAAGTAGCCAAACCCACTTCTGCAGTCAGAAATCAGCTGGAAACTGAATGCGGTCCACAGTCGATTCTGATGAACATACTAAGTCCCTTCCAATTTTCGTAAACGAGAGTGAATTTCATAAGTTTGCTTATAAATATTACAATAATAATTAATCTTGATCATGAAAATATATCAAGTCTACTTTGCAATCAACGATGACGGTGCCTCAGCCCACACATCCAATTCGAAGAAGAAGTAGCGCTGAGAGTATGCCTGTGATTTGCGACTAAGAAAGTACGGTCATTCTCAACCCGAGACAACAAATCATTAGACTTCTCACTGTGGTTTATCTTAGAGACTTATGTCGTTGAGAAAGTTTACTGACGTACAACTGTTTTACTCAATTACAGATCTGAAACTACAACTCAGGTACAGCTCACTTCTTGCTTCATAGACTAATTTTGGTAAAGACATATTGAGGAATTTCCGTTACTCATTGGCCACTTGTTTGGAAACTATGATCAATGCAAAAATATACCGATTTGATGTTTGTATAACTGCGATACACAAAATGTATAGAACTTGTTCATTTAATTTATTACTTCTATCTTCAGAAGCTTTTGAGGTAACAAACAAAAGTAGGTCCACTATTAATGGGGCACCCATAGCATCACTTAATGTACATTAAGAGCTTAAACGAAGATAATCGGGAAATTCTTCGCTCCTCGTTACTCTCAAATATATTTTCAGGCTCTTTTATTGTATCCAAACAATGTTAAGGACTTCTATTTTTGTATATGATAAAGGTCAAATAATGCGAGAACGACCTAAGTTTAACAAAGCTTAAAATTTACTCACAAAACCATTGAACGAAGGCGAAAAAATAATTCGAAACCTGAAAATCGTCATTGATTCATCTAGTACGAACGGTCATATTTGAAGTTCCATCTTACTGTGGACTCGATGCCACGTTTCAAAGCCTCAGAAACTATTAAACGACTCGCATTCACACGTTTTCTCAAGTCGTAATTGGATATACCGGTAGATTAAAGAATTTAGTAGCCTTCAGCTTTCGCCACCATTAAAACTTTGGCTATAAACATTTTGGATGAACCAATTCGTCCAAAAATAAAGATGTCAATATTTTCAGAAAGCGAACGTCAACATCAGTGAGAGCTCAGGCGCTACTACGCGGAGGTTTTTATCTCTTCACTTATTCTATAGAAAAGCGGTGCCATAGGAGTAGTGGATTGTATTAGCTCAATTAATTATCATTCAGCTCAATCTAATTCGCATTCAAGTCTACTACGTCTCCAAGTGGGGGAATGGTATTCGTCCTATAGAACTCAACTGAACTCGTACACTGAGTGAAACCGACAAACAAAGGATTGTGTGCGTTGAACGATGATATCAATGCACTGAATAATATCAAGCATTGTAAACCATAGAAGGTCTGAAAAAAGTTTATACAATTTAGAGCGCACATGAATCAATTTTCTTCATATGTACAACGCAATGAAAAGTTTGATCTACACCCGAAATAATTACGAATGTTAGCAATGTTATTAAAAAAGTCAAATCAGGGTATATACTCAGACTTACCACACGCTTTCGTTACATCAAAATAGTACCAGTACTGTGAAAGATTGAAAAAAATTTCTCTCGATATAACTCTGAGCTGAAAATCACGCGTTTGATTTTGGTGATTAGGAAGTCCTGGCAATTTTGTCCACATTCAAAGTTAAATTTAGTTATTTTGCAGTTAGTTTAGAGCTCGGAAATATAATACGTACAAACTCGCCTGCTTGCAGATGCACAAGTTACGCATTATACAGTGAAGCCGCGAAATGGCATTCCGAAAAGCATTGAAATATTACATGGGTTAGGTTACCAGAGTAAAAAGTATAAACAACAAACGCTCTGAACACACATTCATTTTATCATTCCGTTGCAGTTATTGCACGTGAAACATGAACAGCCAAAGCAGACTAATTAGGGAGCTGTCGCCACACAAATGCAAGACCTTTTTCTTCATACAGTTGGCTATCAAAATTTAAAGTGGCAACGAATAATGCACAACTTTTCAATCGTTCCAGTACGTTTGCAAATTAAAATTGAGAAACAATTAAAACTGTCATTTCAGAACCGTTCGCGAGTACATGACCATCACATTGATCAGTTTGAATTAAAGTTGTAAGTACTATCACATTGATGAGTCTGAATTAAAGTTCTCAGTACTATGACATTGATGAGTCTGAATTAAAGTTATCAGTACTATTACATTGATGAGTCTGAATTAAAGTTCTCAGTACTATGACATTGATGAGTCTGAATTAAAGTTATCAGTACTATTACATTGATCAGTTAAAATTAAAGTCATTTGTACTATCCCAATGATCAGTTTGAATGGAAGTGACCAGTACTCGTGCAATTTTAATGCAAGAACTGACTCTCAAGGTACAAAGTACACTGCAAGAGAAGAAGGCCATGCGTTTATGCGTCCAGGAAGACCCTTGCCCTTTCCAACTGTGATGACAGACCTTGACACTGCTGTAAAGCACGCGCTTTATCAACGAAGGCGAGTGATAAAATCTTATTAAAGCTTAAAAAAATTTTCTCATTCATTTATTATTCAAAAATGTAATCAAATAAAAAACAAGAAATAATTTTTACGATTCTGTACGGAAAGTATTAAAAGCATCTTCACGTTTCACTAGTGTTTAAGTTTAATTCAAAAAATTTTAATAATCGATAAAGACATGATCCAAGCTGTTTTCCAGGTGCGTCGCGTTGTAGAGCTGTGGAAAAAAACTCGTTTGAACAAATTGACGTAAGTGTAACCTCACAAATGAGAAAAAGATGGATGAAATGGAACATCTACATTAGTACACAAAATCAACGAGCTCCCATTAGCTCTGCAGACAGAGCGGATGCCAGCGAATATTTTTCTCAATAAAAGTCCCGCTATAAACAAACATAGAAACAAACTTTGCACCCGATATTATACACAGTATGCATTGCCCTCAGGTTTCAAATTCTTGATGCTAACATCTTAACCCTTTCAGGCTCATATTTTGATGGAAAAAAATACGTAACAATCAAAAAATTTCTGGATTCGTAGGGATGTTCCCTTACATTTATGATGGCGGTACAAATTTTTAACTGCTGCGCATCGTAGGAACTCAATTTGAAAAAGTGGTATGCTTTCTGTACCCCAAAGCATTAAACATGACCTCTTCGGATGTATGAAACATGTACTATTAGACGTGAAGAGGTTAAGACTAGTGATGATCGCAGCGACAGTTCGTGTCCCTCTGTTTGCAACTTGAGAGAGAGGATGTTAGCGACGCTAGATGAGCTGGATGTTGAAGATGTAGTCTGTCTGGTCTCCGGTATCACAAGCAGAAATTCGAGTGATTCGTGGAGACTCAAACAAGGGACTAGTGCATCATATGCACAAGTGCTAACTACCCAACCATTGTGTACGCTGACTACGGTGTACATTGATCACACTATACACTGATCACGCGGTACACCACCAGCATATTCAACACTGAAAGTAGCACGAAGTCCAGAACATTCGAAATCCTAAACCCAATTCATAAATTTCATCAAAACTTCAACTGCGTTTGAGTACCCCTGATACAGAAGTGCATGCGTTGTTCGATAATAGAGTGCGTAATGATTTTCACTGGTTTAACAAGAATCAAAGTCTGAGTCAAAGAACCTGAACCGAGAGTCCAGGCTTCTAGACCAAAATCACAGGACTCGAAACCTTGAGTCGAGGAGTTGAATAAAAGGAATCGAATCGAAGGTAGAAATCTGGAGTTATAGGATCACAATCAAGAGTTGAGAAATCTGAATCAAGCGTTCTAGGATTTCAATCAAGAGTCGAGGAGTCAAAATCAAGAGTCGAGGAGTCAAAATCAAGAGTCGAGGAGTCAAAATCAAGAGTCGAGGAGTCAAAATAAGGGTCCAAGGAGTCAAAATCAAGAGTCGAGGAGTCAAAATAAGGGTCCAAGGAGTCAAAATCAAGAGTTGAGGAGTCAAAATCAGGGTTCGAGGAGTTAGACTGTTAGAGTAAAAATAATCTTTTTTCCTGGAGTTGATCAAATAATAAGCTCACAAGTAAAAGCTGCCATCTCGACCACGGAATTTTGTCAAGAAATTTTTCAAATTTTTACCCTGAATTTGAACGTCAATGAATGCATTTAATTCTTTACCAACTGCAGGCTGAGGAGCCCTAGCTGCTGAGGAGGATGAGTTGGCAGTTCAATGGACCTGCTTCTCGGTGGTAAAATCTCAGGTAGACAAAACTTCATACTTCATATGGTCTGAAGCAGTTGGTGCATAGTCGGGAAAACATTCCGGCATTAATATTCCGGAAAACAATCACGAAAATTATTTCTTTGTCTTCAATATTTTCACTTTTTTTCAAGCATAATGCATGACGTTGAAAGTATAACGTTTGAATTAAATTTTAAACCTTTTTACCTTTCACACCAACTGTTTCAAGCCAACGCCAAAAGTTGTATGCATCAAATGTCCCCGATCATAAAGCAAAAAGACCATACAAGCATAAAAGAACTCGAATTTTCACCGGCCACCAGTTCGACTGGTAAAAAGAAAGCGCACCGTAAAGGCCATTATTTCTGCGAACACACAACACAGGCTGCACAGCTCGCGTGCTTCACTGCAACTGCAAAGGAAATTAGCTAAACCTCTTGAGGACGCAAACTGTGTTTACCAAGACAAACACTGTCAGCTTTTCACCTTGACCCTCGCGATAACACGTAGACGGCAAGAATGTTGGCGGTAACATTGAAGAGCTATACCCTTCCTGAAATTAAACGCAGTACAGTTCCGAGGTACTATCGTTCCCAGCACCTTCATGTAAATATGAATAGTCGTTTTTAGTTGCAATGTAATGTATACTTACGTCAATTTTTCAATCCGTTCGAGTCTGTATGGAAAATTCATGTATTATTGATGCCAAAAATATGTTCGCTTAAACTAGGCACAAAATAATCATCTACAATACTTTCTTCAAGCCAAGCAATTACAAAGAGAATAAAATAAGAAGTATAAAATAAGACGCGACGAAATAATTGTAGCAGAGAAAACATGCTGAAATCAAGGGGTAGCAGAACTTTCACTTTCCTTGTCCAATTTGCGACTCTACCGCCGCTGTTGCTGCAGCACCTCGTCGAAAGCAATCCAACTGCCCAGCAAGGTAGTGATCCCGATGATGTGCCCAGGAAGGTAGTGATCGCGACGACGTGCCCAGCAAGGTAGTGATCCCGACGACGTGCCCAGCAAGGTAGTGATCGGGACGATGTGCCCAGCAAGGTAGTGATCGCGACGATGTGCCCAGCAAAGTAACGACATTGCTTGCATTCAGTGCATTAATCAGTATCAGTTCATCATAAAGCATCGACTTTGGATGAGAATATTGGATAATTTTACCCAAGAGCACAATATTAGAAAATGCCTTGTGCAAAATGGAAGCGACTACATCGCATGCGGCATAAAATTACAGGCATTTCGTAGTTGCACTGCATTCATTACAATTACATTCAATGACATCTGAATGCTTCAATGATACTTGATTCAACGAAAAACCCTTGAACAACACTGGCCAATGGCTACACAACACTCCATTCACTTGTAACAACTCCAATGGCATGAGGTTTGAACCATATCAGTATATGACACTAATTGGTAAAGCCCCATATTCACTGCGACTTCAATTCGAACACGCGTACCGTAACAACGTATCATGATACGCTGTCGGGAACAGAGGAGTATGGAGAGCTTAGTGGACATTGTTCACTAAGGTATGACATAACAGCTCACTAAACATTCCCATTCTTCCCCACAGTAAGTGCATACTTGTAAAACTCCGAAGAGAGTAACAATAACTTCGAAGACGTGCATTCGCTGTTTCGAAGGTAATATTGCACGAGAGATTAAATTATGCCGGGTTTTTCTACGATGGGTGCTCGAAAATCGTGTCAAAAGTGTTGAAGATCCCAGACAGATTTACTTTAAAGAATAAAATAAAACATGCCAAGTGGAACGAGCTGTTTGATTCATGATTTGGTTATTACAGAAGTCTGTACCGACTAAAATTTAAGCATCTAACCTGTAGAGGCAATTTAATCACGCACAGACCCTTCAGTCAGCTACACGTACTCAAACACAGGCACCAGGCGTAAAGAAGGATAGGATGTCATACTCTCAGTCATCGATTGTTACGCAATAATTAGAGTTAGCGATACAATTATTTTCACATACACCAACATTCAATACTTGCGGTCATTTCTTTCTTAGTTTTAGTAGCGAACATGACGTGGTGCAATAAGCATCATCATTGTAATTCTTACTTTGATGGTAGAATGGTGAATACAAAAGAGCTCTGCGTTGATTTGAGGCAATAGATTATTGACTCTCACTAGTCCGGTAATAGTTAAGGAACTTTTTCAAAAAGCTTTGCTCTCCCTAGATCTATTGTACAATTAGTTATCAAGAGTGTCAAAGAGTTTGAAATAACAACTGAAATGAGAAGGCAGTCGAAATGCTCCCCAAGGGCTGCGATCAAACTATGTCGCGAGGTTTATATGAACCCAAGACGATAAATTAAAAATATACGTTTTAGAATTGGAACATGTGTATTCCTGATACATGGCGGACGTCGTCGATAGTTAATATATTCAAGAGAGGAAATCCTGCATTTTATAAACGTAAACAAAAAACCCAGATAATTTTTTCCCGGGTTCGATGAATGAAAACGTAACACTTATGGAGATTTGTTTTTAATTTTTATATTATACAATCAAAATAGAGCCCAGACTCATTCATTCAAGTTTTTTTGAAAGCAAATTGTACTTTAAATTTTATTATTTAAATTTGAGAAGCTACCACATGGGTACATCAAGTGATCGATTTAAGCTCACGGAAATTTTTCTGTGTTATCCACCTAGCGTTAATTAAACTGTCACTTGGGACGGTTTTATTGACGCTATCAAATATTTCCAAACTGAACTTGTGAGAGCGCAAGAGGAAACTTGTTTTTCATTACTTCCAGGTTTGATGAATTAGTCTCCTTTACGTCACGACCCATTTATCCTGAATACAATATTCAGAAGACTTTGTGCTTGGAAATATGCTTACACAAAATCAACGCTGAAATTTTACATGAAATTAATTTTAAAAATTTTGGATGGCTAAGTCACTGAGTTCGTATTAAGACAGCTTCTCGATGGGAACAATTAAGTCCTAACAAATTTTGGCTGGATTGGGTAGGCATTTTTGGAACGTCGGAATACTGTCGAAATGTTCCGTCAAGTATTTGGTGAATGTTTTCACCATTACTTGATTTTCTAGGAATATACTCACTTCGAAGTGAAGTGTAAAAAATAACAGTTTTCTGATCATCACATTGCAGGTAGACGAACACGAAAATACTGAAAAATTAAATAATTTGCGAGAAATTCACTATAAGACCAGGCAGTAAATTCGAAGGGCGTGCGAGTGTCATCGCTATATATGTACGCATCCTTGAAGGCGATGTAATTTTTATTAATAGACGTGATTGTCGTCCTACAAGCTTGTCACATCAGACTCTTGACTTCACGTTTTTCTCTCAAATAAAATTAGTGCTAGAGAAGCCCATTTTCAGTGATGTAAATGTGAAGAAAACAAACGCAGAGTTATAGTACATTCGATACATGGTAACGGTATATATTACCACAAAAATTTTTGTAAGTAGTGAGAAACTAAAATTGAAAAAAAAATTAAAGCCTCGTCTGTAAAGTTTTCGATCTCAAGTTGTGGGAAACTTTTGAGCAAGAGTTCACCAGTTTCCGACAATTTAGACCATTTATGCTCAAACTGGGCTCGTCTGTTCACAACTGAATCATCGATATCTAAGGTTTCTTTGAGTTTACGCATGCATTAATAGAAAAGTAAATGAGACAAATTGTTATCACCTAAAACTCATTACTCGTAAGTTTTTGCTTGAATTGGATAAAAATTAAACATATATTCCCTTTTTACGATAAATATTCGCGGTATAATTGCAGTCAGCAATTCCAAACAACGAATGAAATGGAACCAGTGTAGCCCAAAGCAGATTTCACTGCAAAATTCGAAACCTTTTACAAATTCGGCGTACAAAATTTGAAATCTACATAACCATTTGTTTTAAGCTCATATACAATCAGAAAGAAAACACTAAATTATTTAAGCCTACGTAAAAGTAGTTAAAGAAAAAAACACTAGCCACCCAAATATGATTTAGTATAAAATAAGACACGAGGTTTACGTGTAAACTAGCTCCAGGCTTATGATAAATTGACAATAACTGAGACGAATTATATTTTGTGTCCCTTCTACCGAAAATAATTTTTCTCATTTGAACTTAAAATAAAAAATGTCGAAATTCCAAATCTTGGACGCCAATAGACAGCGGACTTAGAACTGTCTTTTCCTCGATGTGAGAACTCGCTATTAAAGTTACAAGAAATTAGGTGAGAGTTAACAAGATTTTTCCGTGTACGTGGGCCAGAAATCCTTGAACTCTTGAGTACGTTGCCACTTCTAAGAAATACATATATCTTCCGAAGTGAACTACAATTTGAGCCTACAGAAGAAAATGACATCCAGCAGCCAATAAACTCAAACGCTTTCATCTGTAGAAATGAGTCTTACTGAAGATGATGGAGATGAAGACAAGGTGCAGACCCGGAAAGAACAATTTTCATCCCGAGAAATTATATTCACTGACTTCGGACAAATTTCCAGTTAAAACTTTACCACGACTTGAAATAAAATGCTTGGGAAGTTGAGTATTATTCGAAGTTCATCTTGAGTTTTAGTTTCAGACTATTTATAAAGAAACTTGTGCTTTGATACAAACCGATTTATCATGACGAGTTAGCAAGATAAACTGCAGTTCAAGAGTGCTTGGTTAAAACAGATTATATGTGTAACACTGATATTAGTGGAACTACATAGATTGTATAATATTGATTATACTTCATACGCTAGTCCTGCAAACATGAAAATACAAGCACGTATTTGTTGTAGGTTAGGCAATCCATCAAAGGATATAAAAATGTACTTGTACATACATATTACATGTGTATGAATGAAAATTCAAGTTGTACTCTTGAGAAATTCTGAAACAGAGCCATGAAGTACGAAAAAATACGAGCAAATCGTGAGCACTGGTGAATTAAATTTGCAGAACTAGACAGAACAAAACCGTCCAGAAATGCCACCTGTCGTTTTCAATGAAACTAGTGACTTTTTAAATGAAACTAGTGTCGCTTATTTAACGAAACTGGTATAGTTCCTAAAACAAAACGAGCACTTGCGCAATCCTTCATAACAAATAACAATACAATGAAATATCGAATTGACGAGTTCAGTTGATGAAAGGAAAAAAGAGACGGTAATATTGTACTGACAAAATCAACATAGTTTCATAGCTCTCATAAAAAACTTATACTCGTCACCCTTTTTCTACGGCAGGATTTGGACCAATACACCAGATAAAAAATAAACAAAATTTTAAAAAAAGGAAGGGAGGAAGCAAGGGGAGTTTACATAAAAGGGTTCTCGAAACGAGACATCCAGTTCTGTAAGATAAAGAAAAGATGAATAATTGAACCCAAACTCATTCTCGCACTACGAGCCACGTTGATCTGAGTAGGAGAACCTAGGGATACATACGAGCAGCCCCGAGTCCTAATGGTAGAAAGACGAAGAAAGACTGAAAATTTTATCAATCTTGCCATAAGAGGGAACATTATCCAATATGATTCATTAATAAAACGAGACATTTCATAATTACAGTATGTACCTAAATGAAACTACCCTGAGAAAAAAAGAAGAACGGTACAAATTCGAATTTCGTTCAACTGTCAGGTTTGACAGGGAAGTAACAACAGAAAACTCAGATATGGCCGGAAGGAGACGACATTTCCAATTTTTGTACAAACTTTGCAAACAGATTTTAAAAATTCAGTGTTTAAAAGCCTTTTAGTCCATTAAAAGGCGAAGCATTTTGTTTTTGAGAGAAATAAACACATACGATTAGGTTTAATACATATTGAACTTCACGTACTATTACATCTTACTTCAGGCTTCTGTCATACGGGCAAGCAAGAAGAGCAGCAGTGAAGATGGATGCGTAACTCAAACCTCAAGCTTTCCTGCACCTTCTACCAGTGTTTGAAGTTCCATGGTTGCCAGTGTTTGACGTTCCATGGCTGTCAGTGTTTGACGTTCCATGGCTGCCAGTTGTGTAAGGTTCCATGGCTGCCAGTTGTGTAAGGTTCCATGGCTGCC
>VCRD01000331.1:235893-266511 GCA_006783055.1 Trinorchestia longiramus | reverse complement strand
ATACCACCTGAAGACAGGTTCATACCACCTGAAGACAGGTTCATACCACCTGTGAAGCCACTAACCACCTGGAGACACGAGGGTTGCCTCAAGGTCGCCTGAATGTCACGCGGCTCCAGCGAATGAAAGGCTGGCTGGCTAAGACGCCTAGGACCAGGAGATGCATCTCCATTATTACTGCATGATAACGAAGATCCTTGCAGTTCTTGTAGAGGAACACGCACACCACAAGTGTCAGGACAACAATACTAAAAACAACGGAGCTTATAATCGTCTGGAACTCGATGTATCTATTCTGTGATCTACTTCGGCTTGTTGTTGTAAGACCGTCTGAAGAAACGAAAAAGACTTTATATATGGTGCCTCGAGAGTTGGTTCCCATGGTTCACGTCTTGTTCAACTCATCTGTAGTTCTACCGGGAAAATGGTAGCTACTAGTAAGGGTGTAAGAACAACATTTCTATGCACACAGTGGGGTCAAATGATGTTCTATTAGGTTATGCAATCTTGTATGTGAAACACCTGCATTATTCAAACATCTTTCTTTGGCTTGTTTTACAGGTTGACTTCAATCTAAAATTCATAGACAAGTAAGTAATTTATCAATGAGCTAAACGTTTGGCATGGGCATGCTCCATCCAACATCAAGAATCCATGTAGAATATTGTAAACAGTTAATTACGTATCTAGACTTCGGGCTTGCTCCATCAATCGACAAGAATCCTTGTAGAATGTTGTAAGGAGGAAATGACATATTTTGGTTCCGGACTTACTCCATCAGTAGTTAAAAATCCATGTAGAATTTTGAAAGGAGTTAATGACGTATCATGCTACGAAGTGAATTTTGGAATACTAGGCAAGGCCAAACAATATTTGGCGTCGTCAACGTTAGCAATTTATAGAGAAAAACGTTAAGGAGGTGAATTAAGTTCCATGTACAGCAGTATGAGATCTTATTGATGGTTGGTCAATTCATTCCCGCGTAACAAAACGAAAAATTCATTCCTCTCTCAATTTCGGTTACGCAAAGCAATCGAAATCGCATTTCTTGACAAAAGTATTGAATAAGTATCTAACATAAATATAAATTAGTCACAGACAGCATCTGTAAAACCAGTTATTTAAGTAGAAATAAGGGCTAATAAAGAAAATTTATAGATGGACGGAACTTAGCAAGCAATGAAAAACTAAGCGTAGAAGCACGTTTTTCCAGCAAAAGCACTGATATTACTAAGAACTAATCTTTTAAACTTAATCATTCACACATTTTGGAAAAAACATTGATAAATGACACGTTAAAACTCCTTCCCTACAGGGTGCGGCAACATAACTTCCTACTTTCAAAGGAAGTTCTTGTTAAAAGAAGGAATTTATGTTGCTGCACCCTGAACTGTCGCTTTCAAATTATGATATAATCTTAGAAGTAAATACAAAGTATGATACTCGAGTACGAAGCCTTTTTCTGGTATTTATGGTAAAAAGATGTACCTAATTTTCTGTGAATTACTACATATATATTTCTTCCACCATTATTATTCTCCGCACAATGATGCTGCACTAATGGCAGTACGCATCTCAAAGAGAACAAAAACGTTAAAAGCGAACTAATAACATCGCAGTGAAGAACATCGTGTTTATGCCATACAACGACGGCTTCCTGCAGGGAAACGAAAAGAAAAGGTTGCACGGACCTCAAAGAACAACTGAACGCTTATGAAACATTCTAGGTTGTGTGACACGTGTGAGGAACGATGCGTTTCTTAAGTAAGCTGTTTAAGAATGATGCCTTCAAGACGAAAACAGCTTGGGGTCAGCTAGTCGCCTAGTAAACAACTAGTCACCTGAGAGAGAGAGTTGTATGGTAATAGGTGCGGATCAGTGAAGGACAACCCACTCTAAATAAATTTTGTCATGGTGGTTGGAGAGTAACACTCGTTACTAACATCATTAAAACTATTACCAACATTACGATCTCTGTTAATATTTTTTAAGAACGTTTTCAGCGTTGAAGTACATTAGATTATCCAAAAAAATATGAAAGAATTTTATTTAACAGAGTAACTCAAGTCCATTGACGAAACAATACAATTCCCTTTAAAAATATTATTTTTCACTTTTGAACGCCACATGAGCTTTATTAATATACTATTGTCATGTTCAGGAGACCAACCCATAGAAAAACATAATATATTATTCATCCTGAAAGATACAAGCTTAAAAATGCCCCGTGGCTCAAGACAATGGAAAATAACACAAAAGAAGGAAGCATCTCCCGAGCAGGAACATGGAAGGTCACACACGCGCTGTGGCCGAGGCACACATGGGTAGGTGCGGCACAAGCTAATTTTCTCTATTTGGATTTGTTTACCCCGACCTCAGCAAGAAAAGTTCAGTAATCCTACGAAGAGAACGTAAAAAATACGAGGCACCGGCGCTGTGTATAATGATGAACCATAGGTGAGGTGCTAACGACGAAGCCAGGTAAGAAAATTTGGTAATTCTTTAGGGAAAAAGAATCATCGGAGAAGCAACTGCAGTGTTGAATTTCAGTACTTTTTATTCATGGAGTGGCCGAGGTTTGAAAGTTGAGCGTTCTTCAATGATATCACGTACCCTAATGCATAAGGAAACAACGCCTATGATATATGTATTACAATCCCAATCTTTTTATTCAGCGAATTATTATAGTCCTTGACCCAAACTAAAAACTATGATTATCAAATGGCCAGATTAAGGAGAATTATCAAAAACGCGGCAGTTTTGTTATAAGATAAAGATGATGCTTTTAGATTTGGTGAACCAATGGAAGACTTATTTCAATCTGTTACACTTCTAAACATTACTACTGCCAAGATAGGTATTTTTAAATAAAAAAATTAGAAAATACTAGAAACATACGAACAACTCAAGAGCTATAATATTTTAAATTGACAAGGATTTATCACATGATTAAAAAAATGCTTGTCACGATCAGTAGCAACATTGCTAGAATTATTCGGGTATGAAATAATCAATCGACAATTCTCAGTCAATTTTGGACGAGGTCAAGGTAGTAAAAAATAAATTTAATCACAGTAATTTCTGACCGCCAAACGTCATGAGCTAAAACTTGAATAGCCATTAACCGCTTCGTCTCAAAGTGGTACACCTTAACATAGACAATTTATAAAAATGATCAAGATCATAATTATTGTTGTTATCAAGATCATCATAATAATCAAAAATATTTCTATTATGATTATTATCATTCCAAGAAACGGGACGCACTCTGTCTGAAAGCAGCGATGAGACCAATGAAGAGAACATTGCATACGAATATAGAAGTGAAAACAGAAACTTGACGCTTGTAGTCGTCAAGAAGATTAGTGGCATGAACCATCGACAGAATACGAAACAAAAGGATATAATTTACCTTGCATTGACAATTAAGATCAACACTAGTACAGCTGAATCTGCTGCAGGTAACTCGGGATATTAGTGAAAAACTCGAGTAACGTTAACTGTGGGTAACACGAATTGTACTTGCTATGAGAAAAGTGTGAAAATTTTTCGCTTCTTCCAAGATGCGCCAAGAACACTTGATGAAGCACAATTTCTTTGTTCATATCCATTAATAAAACAATTCAAAGACCAAAACGTTACAGAAAATATCTAAGGTAATTTAATTACATTGCGCGGTTGATTCACAGTATTGCCTCCATCGTAGCGATAAAAATAGATCGTGTTCAACATCTAAGCTTACAAAATCGGCCCTGCATGTATCATTGTTTCCAAGAGCTCAGCCATTACAGCACACTTGGATTCCGATCACGTTCAGGCTGGCAACGAGCAGACTATTTCGGCCAACGTGTTGCTAAACAATCAGTTTAAAGTTCTAATTTTTTACGTAAAAATGAACAATGGAGTAGTGAGAGCTACTGAACCCACAGATTACGTTAAATGTCACCAGCAACTCTCGTCTTGGGTTAGTAACAATTCTTTCGAAGGAAATACTTCATTAAAAGCTGATATTTTTACAGTTATGAACTGGCTTAGAACTTTTCTTCCTTCCGTAATCATCTACATTAAATTATATCATAATTAGTAGAAGAAGTATGAAAATGACATCAGTAAATGTAAAAAATTCTACACTGAAGGAAAATTCACTTTAACATAACATGTTTTTACAAAATTTAGTGTCCTGTTGCACTCCAGCAGCCGCTCAGAGAATTTTTCAACCCTGCTCTTATGCATGCACACAACAGATCAAATTAACAAGTAAAAATAGACGATATCAGAAAACATTGCAGTAAGTCGGTCGCCAAATAAGCCAGCCACTGTAGTCCACAGAGGAATATGGAAAGAAAATGAACTGGTTAAATTCACTACACAAATAAATCAGAAATAAATTTCCTGGCTCTACCGCGGGTAGCTAAGGTCAAATGTAAGGACAGATAAAAGTAGTAAGTTCTTATAATACCATTGTTTTAATCATGTTAGCTAAAACCTAATTACCTTCTATTAATAAATTACTAATAATTTTTATCTTGGTAATAATAATAATTCTTATCTACCGAAGGTAAAAAGATGAAAAGTTTAGGAACATATACAAATGGTAATCTATTTTTTAGCACTTTTCGCACTCTGTTTTGAAATAAATAAAAACTATCACACGTTAGGATCTCTTTCAAAATAAAACAGGATATAATGCTGATAAGGTTCCACGTAAATGACATAACAGTCATTTCCTTTATTAACCAGTACTGGCAAAACAATGTACGGAACGGGCGCAACTAAACAAAAGTTTCAGCGTGTAAAACAATCGACTTTGAAGAAGTCAGAGGTTGACGGCTGTCATTGAACCAGAGTTGCAGGTGCCGCATGAGCTCATCAAGTCTTGTTTTATTGCTGAGAAACAGCGACGCTTTTATCTTCTAGAAAGCGTCGAGTTGCAGTTTGCTACAAGTGAGCCCAGGACGCTTCTTTTCTTCGATGAAGCCGCAGTGAAAGCCAAGAACTTCAATTGCACACAGAAATGAAATATCAATCAGGAAGCAAGTCGAGAAAAAATCTATAAAAATTAGTCCCAGATCAATTTGGACGAATGAAAATTAGAAAATTTATCATTTGACACTATGTCTTTTAAAATTTGAGGAACAGTTGTAATGATATGGCGGTAATATGAACTCGTGTTATGGCGAGAATTTAGATAGCTCATCACTTACACTGCGAAGCGCAAATTGACAAAAAAATGACTTCAAAGTAGCAAAGTTTCTACCTTGTGTTCCGTGGCTTCATCATACGTGATTGAGGGAAGAAAACTGCAGCCTACACTCCGCAAGTCATGAATTATACAAAGAAAGCCGTAACTACTTGTGGGGAAAATTCTTCCATTACAATCAATAATCGTATTACATGAGTAATACGACACTTAAATCTTCGCTCAAATTGCCAAGGCCATCTAACCTAAAAGTGCAAAATGCTTCGGAAACTATATGATCAGTGAATTTATTTCGATGCAACTAACAATGAAGAAATGAACTTTAAATTCACTGATAATATCTAGTACTTCATGTTGGACAGCGCTTACACAACTGCTGACGCGTCAAAGATAGCATCGCGGACTCGAAATCTCGCGATCTGAACGATGGTCAACAAGCACGAAGAAGCGACAGCCGTTCTGTTCACCAAGGGCAGAATAAAAAGGATTGTGTTTCTTATAAGGTGCGCGTACGTGATCGACACGCTTTCAAAAACATCAGTTCCAGACGGCGGGAACACGTTCGTGCAAGAGCATTATCTACCGTAAAACAAATTACTTTTATATGAGCACACATGACATGAAAAATTAGCCAAAAAATAAACATAAAACAATTCAATGTTTCTTCTGTTTTGCCGTTATATGCATAGGAATTTTCTGCAAGATACGAGAGGTAGTATTTTATAAAAAAAAATCATTCCAGTGAAATGCTACAGATTTGTTTGCTTCTATTCTGCAACATTTGATGCCACAATACACAAACGAACGTTGCGCGACGTCAGCGACAAGCTTCTCCCTCAAGCAGAGATTCACCAGCAGTACTGGAACTACACAGGGACCTTCAAAGAAGCATCCAAAATTCCCGCAATATAAATGAGCATTTCAGCAATTATTAGGCGAGATTGTTTCACTAATTTAGGAGTCAAAACCGCTTTACAAAATATAATTGAAATTGTATCGCGTTTACTGAATGATGTTCTGTTGGTATTTGCGAGCTCTTTTTAAGTAGGTAAAATTGGTAATAAGATCCGTAACTTTGCTTCTTGAACTGCGCCTTAGCCTACAAAAGTGATCGATATAATATTTCTGAAGAATACTAAACAAAATAATTCTAAAGAATACTAATGAAAATAGTTCTGAAAAATACTAATGATACAAGTTCTGAAAAATTACTAATGAAAATAGTTCTGAAGAGAACTAATGATACAAGTTCTGATGAATACTAATGGAAATTGTTCTAAAGAATAATAATAAAAATTGTTCTGAAGAATAATTATGGAAATAGTTCCAAAATATACTTATGAGCCACAAATCTCGAATGCAAAACATATCTATTAACAAAGTGACGCAAACAGAAGAACAAGAACCAAAGTAATAATGATATTAATTACCTACTACTTGAGCTTTACTAACGCGCCACACTGAGTGGTGAACCCAAAGCAGGCGCATGTTAGTATAAACCTACGTGTTGACTTAGGTTTAATAACATAAGGCTTGAAGTGTACCTTAAATGGGTCACAACTGAGGACTATCTGTGGCTTGGATTCTTATGGTCACATCAACAAAGCGACTAATATTGTTTTGAAATCATCAAGTAGAATATTTATGAATCGTTGACTAAGGCCGAAGCAACTCAACGCAATTGTGTCAATAATGCGACGGTGTTTGGGAATGAGACACAAGGATGCACTCAAGAGCGGTTTTTCAAGAGGCCAGACAGTCTGTATCCAAACATCTTCATTGGACGCAGAATAAACTGCAAGGTGCAACGGCCTCACTACAAAACAAGGACATTCTTTCATCTCAGGCTTCAAAGGAAGGAGCACTCGCTGCGCATTGGATAACGCGCAGAAATTTACAACCAAATCAGTAACAAACTGATGAATCCCAAGCAGTTCAATTATGGTTGATAATTGAATGGTGGACAGCACTAGTGGACTACATGCATTTTTTCCCGTGGTACATATAATATATTTTCCACGGGAAAAAATGCAAGTAGTCCACTCCCGTGCTGTCGCTAACACAGCGCTGACAGAGGCGATTACAATCCAGTAGTTTACTATATGAAGGGTGGACAGCACTAGTGGACTACTTGCATTTTTTCCCGTGGGAAAAAATGCGAGTAGTCCACTAGTGCTGTCCACCCTTCAATTGAGCTGCTAACCGATATGTTTTAGAGAAGTCAACACAGCAAGCTAACTTCATTTAATGATCCAAGAAGAACATACAAAACAAAGAAAAACTTTCAGAAACAAAACCCTAAAGCAAGAGAGAAGAAAAATACGGAAATGAAAATGCATTGCTAGAAAACCATGAAGCAAAGAGAACGATTTTGTCAATTTCGACCCCACCTTACGAAGACAAGTGGCAGGCCTGCAGGAAGCGTCAGAATCAATAAGCTCTCAAACAAATTGCTTTTGGACCATCTATGAAATTACGGCGACTTCAGCCTCAACGTCCTCACGGGGCTTGACACGTGATAGGAAGATCAGGAGGTCCTCCACTTACTAATGGCAAGTCTTGTCAACAAGACGAGTTTTCTTATCGGTTCCTGAAGATCTCATTTTATCAATTTGATGAAAATTGCAGTACACAGATAATTTTTTTATTGTTTTATACGAAGGTTTCTTACCTCAAGCGTGTGAATGGCAGAAGTGTTTCCTAAGTTGAAGATAGGAGAATAACTATATAAACTTGAAAGCCAAACGTTGAAGAAAATGCTTTCGTTCAGAATTCGAGTTTAAATCTCGAAAAGTACTTGAAGGATTTAAGCAAAATCGTGAACACACTAAGGTGGTATTTAATTTAAAACTATGCAATACTGTGAACACGATAAGATACCATTCAGTATAGAACTAAGCAATACTCTGCACACAATAATGTAACGTACATGATAAAACACCAATGAACGGCAAGTTATTTAAAGCGTCAGATATCCCCAGTTATTTCAAGATTACTACACTCTTAGACTCTCTTAAAATTGCTACGACTTTTTAATCAACGTCCAAAAACCCAATCGTGAGGCGAAACGAACTCAGTAGACCATAGAGTATCATACTATGGAAGTAAAGATGGAAGGTAATTCATAAGTCAGGCTGCCAGTTCAAATACGTAGAATGAGTCTGGAAATTCAAAGCACGTACATATGTGCAACACTGTCAATCTACTAGTGTCTCCAGGCTGACTCCAGAACAGAGCACACTTATTCAAGTGAATCAAAGAATCGTAACTCTAGATTCATAGATTAAACGAAGTCAGAAACATGTGATATCTTCACCCTTAAAGGCACCCATATTCATAAATGATATAAACCAAACTTTTACATAAAATTACTAAGTTATTCATCGAACATGCCTGTACTGTACCTAGTCTCATTATTGGCAAGTACCCAAAACGAGCAAACTCGAAACGTGTACATATTAGTTGCTAGGGTTGGTATTTTTCTACCCTGAAATTTTTGTTACTTTTTAGAATAAATGCAGGCATTTCAGGTTCAACTTTAAATTGTCTTCTTGGTTTAAGTTATTGGAATTTTTTGAACCTAGATGCCGCATAAGCGCCCTGAAGTTTCGCTTTTTCGAACAGAAAACCATTAACAAATGCACTTTGTCATCTGTTCTTTCTTACACATTCCTACCAAGGTTTCAAATGCAATATGCATCACCCACGTACTGCAGAAATAAATTCATAAAAATTAAGGTTTCACATACAAAAAAAAAACATTTTTTAAACTCTACGTAAACTGTCCAACCTCATCGCAGACGGTTTCTCCTCATCAATTTCTTACCGGTTTCGGTATTCCATCCAATAAACTTTTCAGGACAATCTGATAATAGATTACTTAAACATTTTGAATTTTGGGCTTCCAATACCACAAAATATCCTTCATATATTAATTACATAAATACATCCAGTATATTGTACTGGAAAAATTGTAATCTTTATACCTATAATTTTTGCTTGAAAAGTATCTATATCTTACATTGAATTGTATAGATGTGGACGATGGGTTTTATACCTGAAACACTGGAGTTGGGAGCAGACAAGCGTTCTTATAATCTATTTCTCGCTTCAACAAGACCAACACGATTTAATAAGAAGTGACGCATTCTTTCGAAACTGATGAGACTGAAAACTGATTTCTAAAATAAAACCTAGAGTTCATAATCACACCAAATGGACAATTACTGTCAGTAGATGAAATAAAAGCAGCCCAGTCCACTTATCCTTTCACTTGATATGATGCAAAAGCTTATATTGCATTAAAATTCAGTTCTGCAATTTGAATTGTTGCCAAAAACTGTGCCAAACATCACAATTATCATACAATAATTCGCGCGATCAACACATCATACTATAAAAAACGAAGTCGCAGATAACGATTAAAACATCATAACATAAAAAACGAAGGGGCAGATAGAACAGTAAATATTTTTTAAGCTTCCTTCCTATATAAACCGATGCTTATTTTTTTGTGCATCATTACAGTTAAAGAAGTAGATCAAGTATGTACATTAAAGAAGCATGGTAAATATGTATGTATACCATACTAGCAGAGTAGGTATGAATATCAAAGAGGTATGGTAGGTATGAATATCAAAGAAGTATGGTAGGTATGAATATCAAAGAAGTATGGTAGGTATGAATATCAAAGAAGTATGGTAGGTATGAATATCAAAGAAGTATGGTAGGTATGAATATCAAAGAAGTATGGTAGGTATGAATATCAAAGAAGTACGGTAGGTATGAATATCAAAGAAGTATGGTAGGTATGAATATCAAAGAAGTATGGTAGGTATGAATATCAAAGAAGTACGGTAGGTGTGAATATCAAAGAAGTACGGTAGGTGTGAATATCAAAGAAGTACGGTAGGTACGAATATCAAAGAAGTATGGTAGGTATGAATATCAAAGAAGTATGGTAGGTATGGATATATAAAAAAACAGGGTAGGTAGACCAATCAAAGAAGCGAAAAGCTGACGTAAGAAGAAACTAGTAATAAAGTCTCGTGCACGGTTGCATTGGTGCCCCACGCTCGTCCGGACACCAGAACTAAAACATCTGCAGGCTTCTACAAAAATCACTGTTGATTCTGCTCAATGTGTACAAATAATTGCCTGAAGAACAAATCGCAGAGATGTGATGACGAGAGCCGCTACTCTCAAGTTAAAGCATGAATTCTAAGTGCATATTCGCCACAGAGCTTCAGGTCCCTCAAAAAAAGTCACACGCTCACACTTGTCAAGTGACGAAGGTACTTGAGTATTGTGACGCCACATCACTGCTGAGATCGCTTTTATTGTGACTGCAGTGTTTAAACCATGAATATAACAATAATAATAACAATGACAAAGACGATAATATGAATGATAATAAGAATGATACGAATGATAATGAGGATAATATGAATGATAATATGAATGATTCGGATGCCATGCAACTGCCAACCTCACCACAACACGAAGACAAACTGAGGCCATCGACCAGCAGTCAGCGAGTGATAAGAAGTCGAGACAAAATGCTTGAACGGAACGTGAAAGAAAGATTCTACAGAATTCAAATTGCTGTGAAATGTTGAAGCCAAATCCCACCAAAGGGAGAGCCTAAAGAAATTTAGAATTTTGTGTAGCCCAATTCGTGGTTGAAATTTATTCGATTATCTCCTGATGATAGAAATACTGCGATGTCTAACATTCATTGGTGTAAGTTAAATTGTCCACTTGGACCACTTAATTTAATTCATTTAAAATCACGATACTTTACATGTTCTACACGCATAACAAGAAATGTACTGTATGTATACGATCGTAAGATATTACGAACTAAAAACGTGCTATAGGCGAACAAATCTACGTTCTCCAGTAGAAAATACACTTGTGACATAATAATAAAGACAACAACAAAAATGGTAGATAAAAAGGAAAAAGTGTGAATTGTTCGTAAATAAACGGACGAAAAGACGAATAAACGTTCGTATCTAAACGGACGAAAAGACGAATAAACGTCGTAAATAAACGGACGAAAAGACGAATAAATGTTCGTAAATAAACGAATTCCATCTATCGCTAGGGTGCTACACCTCCCTTGACAGCCGTGTTTTCTGACGACGAACGACTATTCCCAGCCACGGCCCAACATTGACCTAATCGGGCCGAATAATTGACCGTCGGTAACAGCTTTACCCTCGCACTGTCAACACTGGGAACGAGGTAAGCCTCCCTCATCCTGGTCAAAAAAAACTCATCAAAGAAAACTAAGATTAAAAGAAATGATTTCTGTGGCGTGTGCTGTTGATATCTAGGTCATCTAAGATCGTACAAGCTGAGAGTTTTGCAGTATTTTTTAAAGTTACTGATATGCCTCGGAGTAGAGGACTGATAAAGGCATTACTTCAATACGAGATGCATTGCAAGTATTTTTGATGGCTGAACTTTGCTCTTATGATATTTTTATTCTACAGAATAATCCTACACAGTAAACCATTATTTAGACCTAAACAGTACTCAAGACATTTCCACCTAGCGTAAGCATTACTCACCTAATAAATAACCACAAACTGAAACTTCAAACACATAGAAAGTAAACTTGAATACGAAACCACGAGCGCTGAAAAAACATTAAGAATGTATCCCCACTTTATACCACCATGATGATAAATTTCTTAACATTTCTCTTGCCTGCTTCCAATATTGTTATTAGGTAAAGAAATTTCCTCTACAGTATAGTGAAACAGATAGCCCCAATGCAATTTTCGCCTGATATAGGCTACTGTTCATAAGGATCATAGTTTCCTGAACAGCCTCTAGTAATTCAAGATTGTCAAGATAATCATTTTGTCAATATTACTTAAACTTCACACCTAAGTGGAGGCGACGAATTCATACACATGAATACAATATTCTTGGTGATACACAATGTCAATTTATTAATAAAGTTCGACAAGCAAACGAAAGTCTTTACCATACAGTGCCTATGGTTTCAAAATCTCAGACTTGGATTCTTAATTACGCACAAAGTTCTCAAGGAGTCAAACTTCTGGGCCAATTTTGCTGTTTGCTGCGCTCCATTAAGAAGGAAAAACTGTCCGATTTTCTTCCTTCAATTTCAGTCGACACAAAGAGATCGATAGTTATACAGGGTGTCTCCAAAAAATATACTCACTTTTAGACCGCCCATTACTCATATATTTTGTTTTAATTGCAGTATTTATTGACATAGATGCAAGACTAACGAGTTGAATTAAAGGGAAAAAACATTGAATTCAAAAAAATGAAATGCCGTAAAAGAAAACTTCAATATTCTTCCGTATTCTAGTTTTCCTTTAGTAATGGGCAGTCAAAGCGTGAGCACAGATTTTTGGGACACTCTGTATAATGCTCATGAATTTCTCAAAAGCCTGCCAATTTATCACTCTGTAAACAAGAGAACTATGTACTTCCCGCGTTTGTGCGCACCTTTAGGTCCGCTAATCTTTTATAACTTCACTACTTGACAATAGCGAAAAATTGAAATTAACAGCAGGAGCTAGTCTTAATGAGAATTTAACTTTGCAGTTCCAAACACTAGCAACGTCTCTGGAATTGCTAGCCTTATTTCTCATTGCGATACGTTGGTAAGTCTGCTAGTTAAGAAATCTATAATCAGAAACTATTTTAAATTGAACCCAGTAAACATGTACAAGAACATCAAAATCTATGAACATGAAAACGATCCCATTTACGTCACATATACAGCCAGAATCCATCAAAGCGCCCGAACTAACCCTCCCACTTCTCTTGAATTCATCTAGTTCATTTAAAAAGACTGTCTTTGGCAGCATAGTCTACAACTATGTCGATGTCAGTCTAGCAGCATAGTCTACCACTACTCCATTTCAAGGCACGTAAAGATTTAAGTTACAGGACTCTGTGTGAAGGATTACATCGGGAGGCTCTTTCACTAAACTATGAAAAATCGTTAATTCAGTGACTGGAACTTGGAATTTCAGAGTGTAGTGTAGTTGCACCTATGCTCTGCAATTGTGTATGCACTGGATACACGCAGTTTGGTCGAAGTAGTTTTCAATCGTTTTTGAGCAGTAACAGAACAGATCAAAAAATTGATTTTGTATTGTAATTATTGATAAACACGTTTCCTGCGATTGCCTAGCAGGTGCAAATCTTCACTTTGTACACATAGTCCCTAGAAAGCTTTAAAAAAATTACAGGTCACTTCGTAGAAAATGTGTTAATTGGTAGCTTATCAACTAAACTTTATTCACTGAAAGCGATCTCTAAAAGTTCGCTGGTTTCGGCACGAAAGTTTCCGCCTCTCAAGGATGACATGAAATACTAAATTACTCATTTCTCAGCTCGTACATGAGGGTTCCATTTTCAAAAATCTTTGAAAACCTCAAAAAATAGAGGCATAATAGTAAACTCACCAAATAATTCTTGATATACAGCTGGTGATGCAGGTAGTTCTTCAATATACACAGGACGAAATTTGTTTGAATACATTTCTGATGTTAATCTTGAATGTTCTTTCAATTATCCATTCCTAGTCTGAAGGCCTAACAAATGTTAACCTTTCGATACACAATGCGAACATAACATTATTTCCAGGGAGTAACAAATTTTACGAAAGAGGACAATCACAACCGAACTTGAGAGGGAAATTATGACAACGAAAACTCATGCTTCTTGAATTAAAGTAATTGATGAAAAGAGTTACTCGCGATAGTTATTCCATGCGCTTCTAACAAAACTAAATTTCTTCTAAACAAAATTCCTAATTTCTTCACGCCTACCGGCTGGACAACTACTGATCTCGTAAACGCAAAAAAAGCAATATACTGAGTTGTGAAATTGGAAAGGTTCGTCGAAAAACAAGTTCAGGAAAAAGATCCTCGAATGAAAACTTCCCTGTAATTCATTGTTAGTTATTTTACAGCACTTTTCTACAGCCAATAGACAATGCCTCTTCCGTTCAAGTATGTACATCAGTATCATTAGAACAAAGCTGAAAATAATGATCAATAAACAATATCGAACGCCCCATAAACAGTGTATGCTTGCCCTGTGAACTGCACTCCTCACTACCTCGTCTTATTTATAGAAGGTTAACTTGAAAGTCAAAATATAATAATGAACGAACGTACAGACCCTCTATACCCACCCAGCTTGCAGTAATTCAATCTACTGATGTGAACATGTAAGTTACGGCATTGTATTAAAAACCCCGACTTTTTGATGATAGAGGGTAGAGTGAAATAACTATCATAACCTCACTATGAACGCTGAAATTACAGATAATTTTCACCAGGAGTAGATTCTATAAACTTTCCATTAAAAGAAAAATATAAGTACATGTTATGTAATTTTGACGAATTAAACGATCAGTGGTACATCGAACGAAAAAAAATTGATAGTTTCAGAACAATCTCGGGTAACGACACTAAACCCACTTTCTAAAATCATACACTAGGAGCTGAGGCACACATGAATCTGGAATCAATTGTACTCGGAATGTCATGCATAAACAATGAACTATGCGTCAATAACATTTTGTGATGGTCATTTTTCAAAAATGAAAATACCTTTCTAACCTACTTTGAACTATCGTACTTCAAATTTATTTGAAAAAACTCTACTGACAATTCTCACAGCACCATCAATCACCTCATTTCTGGATGAAAGCACGTCCGAATCAAGTGCTCACCCGCGACTCAACTGAAGTCTACGTCAATATAAAAAAGACACTGAGGAAAAAAGTTACATCACTATTCGTGAGCTACACCCCCTGCATCGCCTTTCTTCTGTTTCATGTTTCTCATTCTAATCAGTTTGCTTTTTAATTCATTTTTATAAAATCCAACAGAAAAAACTAGCATTGAGATCAACAGAAGCACGGAGACTCGAAAAGGCATCGACTACTTTAGTTTTTTTTCCGGTTTTCCATCATTTAAATAACACGAATTATGATGAATCTACAGGGATTTGACACAGTATTACGAACACCATGTGAATATAATATTTTTTACCGGAGGGTTTTTGACTGGTACAACTAATACTAGAGTACAAGTTGACCATTTGCCATTTTAACCCTTTATGTGCATTGAAATTTGTAACATTTTTTACAAGAAAACAAACAATTAGATTAGACAAAGAATGCACGACCTATCAGACTTCTATAACGAACAAATCGTCGTTGATCGACAACGCAGTTGTATAGAAAGCAGCAAATTATTAACAAAAAAGTAAACGTGTTTGCTTATGATGATGACAGCTCCCACAATGTTTCGTCCACAAATGATTATTAGCGCCCAATCAAGGTTAACTCACAGGGACCACCGAGCCTTAAGGAAAGCGTGGGGAAAAATAATTAAATTCCTTTGGAAAAGATGACAAAAGAAGGTGTGTTCCACTGTTATTCTGAAGTGATGATCAGGTAAGGATTACAAGACTTGGATAATTAAGAAATACAAGAATGATATTCGATCGGTTGAATAACCTTTTATTGTACACCCTATTAACAATAGGTATAATATATGTACAGACAACACAAAGAGAATCTCACGACTGGACTGAATGCTTTTAACAGTCACGAACGAGAATGACAATCCATTGAAAAATATTCAGATAACTCTACAAATCAATTTCGCATAGAATTTTTTCTACAAATAATTGACGGCTCAATAACTAAACATTGTGTTCGTGTCAAAGGTTGATGTGTTGCCAAACCCAAGTATTAGCACACTGTTAAACGAATAAACATCTACTTTGATTACTAGACACGGATGGCTGTATTCATTTAAAACTAGTCCAGGCTTTGATCTTAGACCCTTGAGTGCTCCAACACAGCTTTGCAATAGTTCGTAAGGGGCAAACGTGCTCCAGGGTAAACAATACTCCCATTAACCTCAGAAGTTAGTGAACGCCACACGCCATAATGACAGCCATAAACTGGTCAAATGTATGACACTTACGCACAAAGATAGACAAGAGTAAGCACGTAATTCACCCACCAAGTCTACCGCCATCTGAGCTAGATACAGCATTGTATCCCAGACTCCACACCACAACCACTTGCTTGCACAGGTGTTGACTTGTTTCGAACATTCATTTACATATTTACATAACAAACAAAAATTTGTCACGGTCTGTTCTCTGGTTAACATACGAAGTCTTTCACAATGAAGACCTGAATCACGCAGCTGCTGTCCACTCAGCTGACTAGAATGCAACACAAACAATGTTTCCTTAATTTATACTATTTAATACAAGCCGTCGTGTATTCATTTATTCTTTGCCCCCTAACTGATAAATTCAGGAAATTAATTTCAAATACACCGTTACTAAGGAGCTGAAATAAACTTTATCTTATGCCAAGTACTGACTTCTCAATAGAACGGGTATCCATGTGTTGTAAGCATTGCATTTTGGATACCGAAGGGTCTTGTGGCTTTAATCCTGAAAATCGTTCTAAATAAAATGCGTATACATAAATTGCTTTTGAAAAGAACTCCGAAGCCAAACTAGTAATTAACATTACTGACCAATGCGTTTTATTCAATAGATTTTCAGGATAATTCCGAAAAGCAACCTCGTTTTCGGGTATCCAGTATACTGCACCAGCTCACTTTGCGACGGAAAGTAAATATAACCAACATTTGCGACCTCTACAAGCTTGCTTACCTGGTCGGCGCTTGATGGGAAGCTAATCCACAACCAGCACAATTTATCAACTTCTTCAGTTGACAGCCAGCTATACCTGTAAAGGCAACCTGTTCAGATGCAAAACCGGTTACCATAGATTTTGAATATGCCGCTCTTTTAATTTATAAGCAGTAATATACTCAAGAACTATGTCGCTACGACCTACCTTGTTAGGGACGAAAACGGAAAACAAATTTAACTAAAACAGATAACAACGTAACTTCCTGCAATAGAAACTACAGGCACGGCCAGGTCATTTCACTGCTGCGACTGGGAGAGACGAACGCTAGCCTTTCTCAACCACAGCAGAAGACTAACTGAAGCGGGAAATTTCGGAGTAGGAGCCTAGGAGGCCCAATGTAATTATACAGAAAACTACTGAAAATTTATCGAAGCCTCTGCTCGTGCGGAAAATGAGACCCAGAATACAGGTAAAGATAAGGTATTGTATAACCTTTGGGGAGAAATTAAGGCTAGAGTGAAAGGTGAAATTAATTCTTTAAATCATGATAAGCACTTGTGAGTACAGATTTTCAACGAATTATTGATTAATTGGATATTTTATTAATTAATTTTTTAGTTTTCAGAGTAATTTAATTTATTAACAATGGAAATTTAATCAAAAACAGAAAAATTTGTAAGAAAAGCAATGCATTTTGAATAAAGTTGACACATGCAGAGGGTGTGATTAAACATTGTATTTTAAAATACCTCACTATAAATTCCTTAGGTGGTAGGTCTCCCATGTGTCGGTATTTGTAGGTATCTTATAATCACCCATGGTGATTCCATAGAGTTACACGCTTTTTCAACTCTGTTTGTAATTGGCGGCATTCAGAAAATCAAAAGCAGAATCTCATAAGAAATGTTGTTTTGTTATGCACTGAAAATTTTTTCTACATTAGTCAACAATTTGCTGCATGGGAGGGAGTCAAAGAGTTACTATTTTTATCTCTCAAACGTGTCTGTTTTATTTTGTCAGGACAGGGTGTCCCAGCGTTGCAGGACCCGAAAACAAGTTGATGTAACTCAAAAATTGAGCTTTGAGTTTTATTGTGGTATCTACAATATAATGCTTAAAATATACGCCACCGTTCATTAATTCATGCAGTTTGAGCATTGTACTGTGGATACCACAATAAAAACTTAAAACCCAATTTTTGAGTTGAGATAGTTCGTTTCAGAGTCCCGTAACGCTGAGACACCATATACGTATGTGTGCAATAAAAAAAAGAGGCAGGTCTATACTGTCGTGATATACCGCAACGTAAACATTCTCAAACTTCTACCCACTTGCACACTCTCGCATCAAAACTGTAATATTTAGGTTACTCTATCTTTTGATGTATGAATCTTACTAAAGTATAAATTTCTAAACCATTTTCTAAAAACGCTTCATTGTTTCGGGAAGAAAATTAGGGAAGTGGTTCTTGTTTAGATGTATGTACGATGTTTTAGTCACCACATTTGACAACGGGCTACTGACAACTACTATTATACGAAGTTTTTAGTACATATATAGTTTTTGTTGAACATAAGTTTGAATATGAAATGATGACTTTACATGTTTTATGGATGCAGTCATTACTATTGACTTAGAACTTAGGTGAAAATTCTCTTTTGTTTTTGTTTTAATAACAAATTTAGAAACACACACATCGGCTATGTTTCGATTTCGGAATTCCTCTTTACATCTTACTTTCACCAACTGCATTCACATTGCGTGAAATATCCGTGGGTACAAATCATGCGAGCTGACAATATGTATTTTATAGTCCCATGGTTGTATCTCGTATGAATTATTTACTGCTTCGTTTTCTTCTAAGATGTCGGTGGCCAGGTGAGCATATATAACAACTCTGATAGAACATCGTAACTCTTAAAAGTGCGCAAAACTTCACTAACATAATACGCTCGAACCGTAACACACACATACCCATTAGGACTCTTATGCAATCGACAGCTGATGCTGCTGAATGAGACAACCGAGTCACCTTCATTTCCATATCTTATATTATATATTTCTCTCGCATCATAGCTATTCACTCATTATGCAAGAAAAAATGTCCAAGTGTCACTAAGGATGTTGTACCAAAGGTAACACAAGAGTGTCTCCTATTCGTCTGGTGATAATAAATGTGTATATGTTTATTACATTTAATATATTCGTTAATCAAGACCCGGTTAACTGATCTGGGTTAACATGTAGAGCAAACATCATAGAAAAGAAAAGGTAAATTAGTTAAAAATGAAACGAACAACCTTATGCAAGAAGTTGATATATCGGGACCTCTAGGTTGAGAGGACTGTAAAAAAGTATCATTCCGGGCTTGCTAAATCCTGCAACTAAGCCCACATCAGAAAAGTATTGATTAAAGCTCACTGAATTTCATAACTAAGCCCACAACAAAAGTATTGATCATTCAAAGTTCCACATCTAAAAACACAACAGATTGTTTTACTTCACCGTATGTTGAGTGTGCAGTTAGTAACTTGGCGTACTTTTACAAACGTTGATATCGCTAATGTCATTTCGAGTGATGCATCCATGAATACTTGTTAGTGCACGTCGTTCCCAAATGAAGACTAATTGAACGGAAAAACTAAAAACCACTTTATTCCCGTGACGTTGATACATAAAATATGATGCTGCATTGGCTTTACAAATGCCCTATTATAAAATTCTAAGTTAGGAGCTATTCTACAGTAGGTAATAAAATAGCAATGACTGCAGTCGCACCACTGGACAAACATGTGTCCAATTTCCGAGTTTTTCATGAATTTTACACGAGTTCTAATTAAAGCATCACTATGAATAGGAAAGTAATCCCACTTAGCGAATCTCTCGTGGGAGAGAATTTTTTGTATATTTTCCTGATGGTGTCGTACAATGCAGTAATATTTTACTTTGAAGCATGTAGAGCTTTCCTCTTAAAAATATTTATGATATCAATTCTAAAAGGATCACGTTGTCAACGCACCAACAATAGGAAATCCAAAGACCTTTTGGAACAAGTAACAAAATTCTAAAATCCTAAGAATCCATCCCTCTTCTTTATTGTATCTCAAATATTTGGCTGGATAATTCAAATAGCCAATCAATCGAGAAAAGTCTGTACAATATTCGGTATAAAGTTCTTTGTCGTCTACAACTAGAGTTGAAAGACCATATACTGGATTTTTTATACTTTTTTTCGGAAATATCTCGTATGTTTCTACTTTGAACGAAAAACAATACGCTTAATAAAAAAATCTTTGAAGTGCATGTAGCATATTGTGCCACAAAAAGTGTTAAACTGGTATACATTTTCAAGTTTCATACGTGCATTTCACTACAAGTGTGCCAATATACATAATTTCCAACCTATAGATTGGAAACTATTTTCTCCATCTATATCCCTATTTCTTCATCGTTACAAGAAAACAAAGGTATTTAAAGATCTACTTGAAGACTGAGGGCGTATGAAACCTAGCAGGCCTATTTTTGACGAAATACTTGGCAATTAAAATAGACAAAAACAAGCTTGATCCAAATCTTGTTCCGAACGCTTCTGATTCCAAAACAAGATTGCCTAAGCAAGAGACGTGAGCGCTTTGGCTGAACATTAGTTGGGACCCAAATCCGTATGAAGAGAATTAGATTACGCAATATTCAATTCAATATATCTGTCATAGAGTATACGTACATATATCATTACTTTTATTTGGATATAGCATACTTTGTAGTTTAGTATTACTTGGCGTGACGTCCATGACTTGGCTTTCCATGTAGGAGGGTACTAAGCATCGACAATAAAATTCAAAGAAAATAATGTTTTGTACCTGACGCTGAAGGAATTATTCTCTGGTGAATTGCAATAAAAGGATGCAAAAGATGCTTGGAATTTGATACACGGAAAATTCGCATAGAAACTGCGCTAGGAGGATTCTTGGTAGTCAAACATTGTGGTAACGAGGCTAACTGAACTCAAATGTTCTTGTTCCTGATAAATGCTTCTGGCCGTAAACAAAAGATTCTAAACAATGGTAAGTGTCGGCATCCTCTCACAATTTTGCAACCCCCATCAAGCACGTACATTCCACTCGAACACTCCACCAGTGTGTGAGGAACCGTTGAGTTTTGTTTCTAAACAAAATATGAACGAATTATTCATATTGAAGTCATATTCTGTTCAAAGATGAGCAAAAATAGTATAAAACACTGTGATATTTGTAGAAATACTGTAACTGCGAATTGAAAATAAAATTCAATTAATAGACAAACAATCAAGCGTCGGTTCTACAGGGTGCAGCAACATAATTTCCTTTTCTGCCTTTCAAAAAGTCATGAAAAAAGGACACTATGTTGTCGCACCCTGTAGCTTCTCTACGATTTCACATAACGCCATAGCTAGCTCGGTGCTAGAATAGTTAGATTTTTGTATCCTTTTATTATGAATGCAATCTTCCTTAAGGATGTTTCTGGCCAGTAACACAAGCTATTCCTAGCACCGATTGACCCTGTCTTGCGATATCTAGCAGTCCTAATTTTAATCTCAAATTTCCATCCATTAAGGTAATAATATTAGTTTCATTGGTCAGATCAAATTGAGTACTCAATCTTAACGGTAATTACATTAGCGACTACAAAACTAGATTTGGATAAATACGTAGATGGTTAATGGATAACAAACTTTTTATCTTTTACTAGACATGTGATCTAGTTGGGTGTAGTACTCATTTTCTAGAATCTAAGGCAGTGAAGGAAGAGTACGTTTTTTTCTTGGATATTCTGAAGTTACATGTATAAAGGAAGACACTTGGTTGATCTGTAAACTCGCTCTAACAGAGAGCAGTTGAATGGGAGCATTAATATTACAAAATAAGAAAATTTGCAGTACTAGCAGATGATAGTACTAGCAGTGTTACGGCAGCTGGTAGTACTAGCAGTGTTACGGCAGCTGGTAGTACTAGCAGTGTTACGGCAGCTGGTAGTACTAGCAGTGTTACGGCAGCTGGTAGTACTAGCAGTGTTACGGCAGCTGGTAGTACTAGCAGTGTTACGGCAGCTAGTAGTACTACTAGCAGTGTTACGGCAGCTAGTAGTACTACTAGCAGTGTTACGGCAGCTAGTAGTACTAGCAGTGTTACGGCAGCTGGTGGTACTAGCAGTGTTACGGCAGCTGGTGGTACTAGCAGTGTTACGGCAGCTGGTAGTACTAGCAGTGTTACAGCAGCTGGTAGTACTAGCAGTGTTACGGCAGCTGGTAGTACTAGCAGTGTTACGGCAGCTGGTAGTACTAGCAGTGTTACGGCAGCTGGTAGTACTAGCAGTGTTACGGCAGCTGGTAGTACTAGCAGTGTTACCTACATCAGCACTACTCAAGTAGGTGGTCCGTGAGCCATCTGCCTATACGCAGGAAAGGTTGCCGGAATTGTTTTCAGATTAAATTAACATTACTAAAAACCATACTCAGTTACTGTACCAATGGAAAAAACTGACTATACTCCAAATCAGATAGTTTGAAAAGTATTCACCTCGAGAATATCACGCATGATGAGCCACAAGAAAGTTTGTATATATACATTTTTTTTTGTTCATGCAATAACATATATGTAAAATTTCCTACTATTTTTCAAAACCAGTCAAATGGCAGCAGTACAAATGTTACTAGTCAAGTTTGGTAGCAAGACGAGTTAAAGATTGAACCTTTGGTCGTCGAGTGCAGATATGGCAATTTATGGCATCCGTCTCACCTGAAAACGAAATGGATGAATAATAAAATGAACAGTACAAATAAGTTTAATATCAGACGGTGCAAAAGTTTCTTCACTCAAGTGCCGCAAAGTATACCTCTTTCTATTAATAATACGTATATGAACACAAAGGTACATCTTAGAATAAATTATTATTTGCTGGTAATATAAGAGTGTATCAAAGTACCTATCCTCACAGACTTCGAAAAGAATAAAATAGGAAACAATAATCCAGTCTTCATGCATTTCTCTATGCAGATAACTGCTTGCAGAGCAAACTTGATACGATGTGCAACGCTTGACATCACGTACAGAAACTATTAAAAATATTCTTCAAACAGAAATCAGTAATTATAAAAAGTGGCAATGTCAATTAGGTGTTTTAATATCCAAATTCAAAGATTTTGGTAATTTCTCGTAATCTTTTCAGATAATCGCTTTTTCATTGTGAGCACGTTAAGTTCGACGGTATTATAGTTTTTTAATTTTAAAACTTGTCCCTAAATAATTTGCAAAAACAGCAGACGCGAAATTGGCGCTTCAGTGTCAAGAAAAATATTTTCACCAACTGAAACCTTCGTTGAGTGAGTTTGTACACTAAAACGTAGCTGGCGCTATGAGTTGACTTGTGAGCGAGTTGATATTTACTATTATCCCTTCGGTCTGAAATTGTTGGTCAACAAGCCGAAAACAATCCTAAGTTTTAGAGTTTCATTTTTGTTATTTTTTTGTTTGTATACTGTCAGTTCAATGTATTCCAGGAATATGTAAAGCGTACACTTCAGTTAACATGTATTTTATTTGAATCTAACATTTCATACTCATTTATAATGTATTTCCGGACCATCTAGAAAATTAATATGCACCAAGAATTTTGAACCGCAGGGATTATAGATTTTTTCGGACTTACGATCTTTTTGCTGTTAGTGTTTGTCGAGCACTAAAGTACGTATATTCAGTCGGATTGAATAAAGAACAATACCCAAAGTCATTCTGGGATGGTTCTCTTTTATATATATGAAACATTTTTGGTCGGTTATTTGAAGGCTTTCGTTTGAAATGACCGCAGCCTCTACAGTGTGAACGTAGCTTTTCAATAGTTCGAGGAAAAACTTATTGATTTTAACGAGTCGCCTGCATAACGAAATGAGAATGCACCAGATCATAAGGTAATTTTTTGCACACATAAATATTTTGATTGTGATTCAGGTACCGTTAATTTCCTCACTCTATTTAGTCGTAGTATAAATTAATTACTTGATTAATTATGTTACAAGAATATACTCAGAAATATTCTTATGCTACCACAAAATTTTGATACTCATACAGCCGGGGTTCCGCTTCGTTTCATACTATCAGTTTAGTATGCCAACGAAAGGTTTTGTCTTGTAATTCAGATAAAAAGTATGTATTTTGTGGCCTACTGCACTATTTAGGTTTTTTAGCCTAAAACTAGTTTAATCTTTTTTTAACAATGACCATCATTGACTACAGCTCTTGACTCACGCTAAAGGAATAGAATAAGGCAATAGAAACGAACTGTTTGGTCCATTCTTGGGTTGATACCTAAGTCTCGTGCCGTATGCTACCCAAGTCCCATGCCGGCTTCTTGAATGCTTCTCAAGAGTTACTTCTTGAACTACAATTCCTTTATCTCAGTCGTCTATATTTAGAACTTTGTCGGGAGCGATGGCTGCATAGCAAGTTTTTCTTTCTAACCTGATCATGTCATCACAACTGATATTAAGCTGCAGTACAAGACTCTGGTGAACTAGTCTTACCACATGAAGTTCATATAGTATTGCAAATACTAGCTATATTATAACACTTTTCAAATCCCAAGCTAACAAGAACTAAAACAAAGCCAGTATAAAACGAGCTTAATACAGTAAAATACACTACCTTGTCTCATAAATTATATTAGTTACTTAACATGTTGGTTACACATTCATCCAAGGCTGATTTACCAGACTGCTGCACTATTAACCACTTTCTCCAGAGCTCAATACAGTTCCTGGACCATCACAGTTATCTACACACTCCTATCTGTTGTGGTTTCATGATCATAAAATTACACACGTTCATTTCCGATTTTAGTAATCGGACCAACAGAATCACACACTTATACTTGGTTGTAGTTTCATGATCATAAAATGACACAGGTTCATTTCCGGATGCAGTGCTCTGACCAACTCAGTCATACACACAACTCGTTGGAGTTTCATGATTATAAAATGACACAGGTTCATTTCCAGATGCAGTCCTTGGACCAATACAGTCACACTCTTACCTGGACGCAAAATTCTCTGTATGAAGTTGACACCTTACAATGCATGCAGCCACATCCATTCCCAGGGCAGAGCACAAATACCTATCAGATCATGGGTTGATCCTGGCTGGATCACGACATGGTTTCGTATCCATTTTCTCGAAGCCATTTGACTATTGTGTCATAGTTGGTGTCCATCCACGCAATGTTGTCGGACGTCAGTTCTATGCTTTCTTTGGCGTCGAAGGAGAAGCTGTCGAGTTCCTTCACGTACTGTTCTTCGAAGTTTTGGAGCTTAAGGAAAGAAATATCAATAAAATCCTTAGTTAAATATTAAGACAATCAATTAATTTGAGCAGGATTCATGTGCAAAGCAGCGTCGAAATTGCACTGTTTTGAAAACAGGAAATAAAACATTCCTAATTTTTGTAAGCGACAACTTTTGGTTTACATTACTACAAAATATTTGCATATCTCAATTGCAGTGAAAAATATTTTGATTGAGAAAGTTCCGTTCTTTTAAATACTTGGGTTGTATTTGATATTTTGAAGGATTACCAAGGAAACCCTAGTAATTGTTGGGCTTTAAGTATAAGTAAATTTTTGGTATAGTTCATAACATGACATTTCATTTTTCTACTTCAAATCTCACTCCAATATTTCAAGGAAAAACAGCTCAATTCTTTACGAATTACATACTTCAAGTCCTTGATACTTTCAAGAATTAGTCACCTTTCAAGAACATCAATACTCAAGAATTAGTCACCTTTCAAGCACATCAATACTTTCAAGAATTAGTCACCTTTCAAGCACATCAATTAGTCATCAACGCCTCGGCATCCGAGACGGAAACAAAATAAGATGAATCTTACTTTGTACCTAATATTAAATCCTCACGAGACTTGACAAGCACAACTACTAACACTTTCGAGAACAATAAGTCGCCAAGGTTTGGTGGCAATGAATAAAATGATCGGTAAAAGAACTCGTTGTGTCCTATAGCTAAACTTTACGGAGCGAGATACATCGAGATTAATAAAGGAATTCCTCACATTGCAACTACGAGGGAAATGTCTCTTGTAAGGAGAAAAATTGTGGGCAGGGAAGTAATAATAATTATAGATAGCAAAACAATATGTTTTATCCAAATGCTAAAAAGAAAATCAAAATAAAATCATAATGAGATGTTAATTCTCGGGTGAATGTAATGAGGTTTCAATAATAAATGAACTTAAATCGTTTCCACGGATTAGTTCATCATTTAAAAAAACTATATGCGATACTCCCTACCATTTTAGAGATTACATAAATTTCGCCTCACATTAACTAAAACATGTTGCTTCACCCTTTGAAGCTTGTAACACTTAAAAAAGTACACTTAGCAAATTACAAGAACCATTATACAAACTCTAATCATTGAATTTGTGATCATTCGTTGATTGACAATGGCAGAATAATCACGATAGACGAGTGTACAATAACAGTTCATTGTATTCACAACTGTGTACGGATTATTGTCTCACGCTTTTATTATTATTAATTTTTCAGCCAATACTTTCTTTATAGGGAGCAGATCATACACAAATCGTATTTCAGTAACTTGTATGCATCCATAGATATATAACATTTATACAAAATTCCCTTTGTTTCCTTAGAAATCCGTTCAAAAGAAGGCAGAAGTTTTCATTAGATGTTTTAAACATAAAGAATTAGACTAAACCAAGAAAATTCATGAAAAAGTTCTTAACAATTTCAAAGAAAACATTTATACGATGATTTCAATAAATAGAATTACACGAAACAGAAAATCCACGAAAAAGTTCTAGATAAGTTAGAAGAAAAAACTTGCTTTTTTTTCAATTAGGCAGTTAGATCTGTGCGGTCTAGCAGCTCACCTCCTTGTAGTTTTGTGGGGTGTTGAATTCAGCGGTGACGCTCAAAATCAAGTCTCCTATCCCGCTTATTTGCATGCTGAAATTATAATCAAAGTTTCACTCGAGGGAGAATTTTGTACAAGGGAATTTTGGTCGAACTTATTGGGAAGTTGAGAATTGTCTACTACAAATGGTAGTATTGGAATAAGAAAACGGGGGCTGAAAATACAAAAATGAAGACTAATAACGAAACAAAATTTAACAGTGCAGGAAAGAAATGCCGAGTCATTTAAAGTTTTTAAGTATCAAAAATAAAATATCAAAAAATATTAGCACATAGCATTCAGTTCGAACAAAGAAACCGTCATGAAGTAAAAAAAAAGTAGGGCAAGGTCGCTAAAAACAAGCGCATAAAAAATATTAAAGGTGCTAATAAATAGTAAATGTAACAAGTTGTTGTCGAAGTATGCTCGGCATTGTCAAAGCCGATAATAAGGAGAATCACTTATGCATTTGTACAACAGAACTTTATAAATTATTACCGTGCACAGTTTAGTTTTGTGTAAACAAGGATTGGCGAATATTTGGTAATCAGCCCTCTCATTTAGCAGTTGAAGGGTGGACAGCACTAGTGGACTACTTGCATTTTTTCCCGTGGTAAATATAATATATTTTCCACGGGAAAAAATGCAAGTAGTCCACTCCCGTGCTGTCGCTAACACAGCGCTGACAGAGGCGATTACGATCCAGTAGTTTACTATATGAAGGGTGGACAGCACTAGTGGACTACTTGCATTTTTTCCCGTGGGAAAAAATGCAAGTAGTCCATTAGTGCTGTCCACCCTTCAATTAGACTGCGATTGTCATCATGCAGGCGCAATTAAAGTTACAGTTAGTCGAAATTGCATCTTATTTTACAACAATCTGCTCTTGTATAAGTGTACGTACTGTGAAAATTGATGCTTGAAAAAAGATGGAGTTCTCAAAATCAATAAGAATGACGAGTATAAATACCACACTTTTAACATTCAAGTTTAGCTAAAGAAATTCACAACCAACTCAGATGGAGTAGCAACGGAAATAAAACAAAAACATTAGTCTCTTAAATCAATCGTATGTGAACTACTGTGCAAGGGGAAACTCTCAAATACCTCTTCCCTTTGTAGAGGGTCGTTGAATTTCAAGGTAACAGTTCGGATCAAACGCTTGAGTTTTTTTTTCGATTTCAAGCTGAAACAAATCGAAGCACGTGAGACACATCAGCCCACAGCAAATCAATCGCATTATGCTTACGAATATGTAGGTTGGGATCAGATTCAAATTTTCATAGTCATGCGGACGAATTTTTTTCTAGAGAACCAAAAAAGGACCTCATGTTTGGTGAAATGTCCCGAATCGGGAAGCAATTGATCGGCAAATAATCTATTTATCTATTTATTTAATGTTTACGGTGAGAGAATTATTTGAGTTATAATATTAAGAAACACATTTGTGTGGAAATAGTATTCTATTTTGTTGTTCGAGATGTAGCGATTGATGTTTTTTTGTGAGAGTTTACCTGCAACTGAAAAAACAATGGAAACTGCACTTACTGACAAGCAACTGACACTACACTGACACTTCACTTACTAATTGACAACTGACCTACTAATTAGCCTTAGTAATTGACTTACTAATTGGCATTAGTAATTGACTTCCTCATCGGCACTAATAATTGGCATTAGCAATTAACATTAGTAATTAGGATTCGTAATTGACTTACTAATTGGCAATTTCTTGAACGTTTTTCCTTAGGTAGTCCCACGCAAGATCCCTGCCCACGTCGTTGGTGGCGACGGCATTGAAGGTAAAACTTGCGTCCTGGTACCTGATGCCGCTGCCCTCTGTGAACGCCATCTCCAGGAGCCTGTGTGGGGGCATGGTGGTAATGACTGTGTTGGGGGCATGGTGGTAATGACTGTGTTGGGGGCATGGTGGTAATGACTGTGTTGGGGGCATGGTGGTAATGACTGTGTTCGGGGCATGGTGGTAATGACTGTGTTGGGGGCATGGTGGTAATGACTGTGTTGGGGGCATGGTGGTAATGACTTTATGATGGGAACATTACGTCATCTAATAATATCTCACATGTTAAATCATTATATGATATAGTACGACACTATCAAATGATTACATGATATGATATAAGACCTTGAAATGTGGTATGACACGAACTAAGATTATATGACATGATCCGAGAAAATTATATGACATGATCTGATAATATGCGGCATGATACAATCAAATAATCATGATATGATATGAATGATACAAGTCATGACATGATATGACATGATTCTATTATAGGATTCTGAAATATTGATCGAAATTGATAAAATGTCATGTGGTAATGATGTTTTGTTGCTATGACATTGACATGATATGATACTTGAATGATAATGACATCATAATGACATGGCCATAATATAAACGCCTAAAAATTGAATGATAACGGTAACCTAACTGTCGGAATGATCTTTGAAAGCAATACCTTGTTGTAATAAGAATGATTTTTTTTGGCTGATGGTGAGTCATAAACAATGCTTCAAAACTGGGACATTTAAAAATACAAAATGAAATACAGGATACATTATGGAAGGAACACTTGGATCGTCATACCACCGTAATTCATTTTCAAATTGATTTATTGATACGATGATGGTGAGCTCATGATAATGACAAAAGAATCTATTTGTTTATAATGACATGTAGGTGTTGTAATGTGTGATTGTATAGCCCATGCTCCAGAAATTTTTTGCTGTATTACTTGAGTTGGTCAGTTTTCTGACAACCAAATTTAAGGGGAAAAAGATTCGTAAAATTATAGTAGAAATCCTATAAAGAAGCACCCTTTGATTTCGACTATTCCATCATCAGACTTTTTGTTGTGAAAATAATAGAATTAAAATATGAGTGAATACCGCCAAGCAGCAGAGGTGCAGGCCACAAAATGCTCTTTTGAACATTTCCCGACATAAAATGTAACTTTTTTGTTTATTTGTGGCCCTTGAGGGAAAATAAAAATAATTTGTTACTCTCAAAGGCTTAGTTTTGAAATCAGGAGAGAAAAAGTGGCCCTTGTTCGTTTTTTTTAGGGAATTTAGGTTTTCTTTGGGTACTCGGACGCTAAAAACATTTCTGAGCCTGGTCTTTAAGTACAACACATGTGGTGCAGCCTTTAATGAACTATTCAAGTTCATGATACGATTGTTTAAACATTTCCTATACTAATTACAATGTCCAGAAAACTTCATAACGTTTATCGTTCCTCGCAATTTTTTATTGTGTGTGAAGAACAGTCTTAACCATCCGAAATCACTGAATAAATACTGTGAGTACAAGTATTCGCTAAGCTAGTAAGTATGAGTTCCAATAAAATCTTAAAATTTTCCTGTAACAGCATCAATTCGATTGGCGTCAATTACATGTAACGAAAATTTCTTTTCCATTCCGAAAATTTTTCCAGTGGACACTCCACTAGTTTTACGAAGTCGTCTGATACCAAGCGTCTCCTCCGATTTCTGGAAGAGTTCACCAGCGTAATTATGACATGGGACTTGGGTTTCGACGGTATGGGACTTGAGTCTCTACGGCACGGGACTTGGGTATCTAAGGCATTACTCTTTGGTTTCAACTCAAGAATTCGCTAAGCTGCTCGTTGCTATTACCTTATTCGACTCTAATTAAAGTACCTTGAGAGAATCCAAATTTCCCTGGAGCAGGCCATGCCTTTGAGCAAAACTTTGCGTTCGTGGGCGACGTTG
>VCRD01000331.1:217892-228171 GCA_006783055.1 Trinorchestia longiramus | reverse complement strand
CTGGTTCGAGGCGGAGTAGCCATCGGGGTTGAGGAGGAGGGCAGTCTCTCTGTGAAAGAGTTTTTCCTAGAAATTATTTGTGCGAATGTTACGTTATGTATCATACGTAGTTATATAGTCAAGTAATGCATATGCGTTGTATAGTAATTTGTGTTCACTCTTCGCATATACGATCGATCATTCATTGCTGATTAAGTATCAAACTATTATTCTACTCACATAGCATTACTATACGAACCATAAAAATTACATAATGTCCAATGTAGCCTTGCACTTGCGTTAAATTGAGATGGATGGGGTAAAAAATGTTTTTTTTTCGATCTGTGGCTTGTTAATACTTCTAATTTGGGGTGTTCTTGATCCCAGTTTCAAAATGTGTAAAGAATATTGGTTAATTAATTATGAGTTCCTCACACATTGGCTTACGTATATGAATTTCGTTGAGTATTGAAGAGTCACTTTCTGGATAGAGTTTTAGCGACGAAATGAAAATTAAATTTTAGATCTTAATTTGCATGACGTCATTGAGTTGAATAATTAGAGTTGTACTTTCAAACAGAAAGTTGAAATAGCAAGTTAAAATATTGAGTTGAAATAGGAAGTTGAAATAGAAGTTGAAATAGAAATTGAAATAGAAATTGAAATAGAAGTTGAAATAGAAATTGAAATAGAAGTTGAAATAGAAGTTGAAATAAAAAGTTGAAATAGCAAGTTGAAATAGCAAGTTGAAATAGCAAGTTGAAATAGCAAGTTAGAATAGCAAGTGAGAATAGTAAACTGAAATAAGTGAAAATAACAAGTTAAAATAACAAGTTGAAAAGGCAAGTTGAAATAGCGGGTTGAACTGTTGAGCGAAAATAGTGAATAGAACCCACTAAATTACACTAATCCACTCCTCAATTCGGTCTTTCTCATCTTTTCAGTCTCGCATATATTATATTCTTTGTCTAGTGTCTAACAACACAATATTTCTTCATAAGCACTCACCGTGTGATCGTTCCACCTCAGCTACACACATGGAATAAACTTTAACAACAAACTTACTTTAATATATCCACCTTTTTATCATGGCGATGAAACTTACAGCAACTGAAGTACATTTTCTGTCCCTCTTTGGCAAAACGCATAACACCTTCTGTACGGTAAGGAACTTACAGCTGAGACATAATAATAAAGGTTTGGTGCACTTCCTTGTCTGTTAGAAACAAACTTACTGTAACTGAAGTACATTTTCTGTCCCTGTTTGTCAACACACCCAACACCTTATCTACAGTAGGAACTAACAGCTTAGCTATAATAACAAAGGTTTGTTTCGTTTTCTTACCTGTTAGAAAACAAACACTGTAACTGAAACACATTTTCTGTCCCTGTTTGTCAACACACACAACACCTTCTCTAGGGTAAGGAACTAGCAGCTTAGCTATAATAACAAAGGTTTATTGCGCTTTTTTACCTGTACGTGATGAGTCCCCAGTTCTCCATGGCATGTTCGCGTAAATCAGGAATTGCGATCATGTCTTGCTTGGGGAGTGGGTATGGCACCGAGAAGTACTCTTCGTAGTAGGTCAAAATTTCAGGACCTATCTTGTTTGCATACCATGTTTGCGAGATGGCGTCATGTCTTGCCCAAACTTGAAACGGAAATGAACATTTAAGAGATTAAATGTTGAATCACATTCTGCTTGGCAACTGGCAGATCACAGTTTTAAAACACAGTCGTTGAGCCAGTTTTCACAACATAAAATTTACGGTGAGTTAGTACTGAGAGACAACGCAAAATCAAACCTGAAGTTTCCTAGATATAATTTATTCGAAAAAATCGTAATTATTTTCAATCAGAATCTGGTCTTTCAGACTCCAATCAAGAAAGATAATCATTCGTACTCTTTATACAGTGATCGAAAAATCTTCACAATTTTAACTCTAATTTGGTGCTCAAGCATTGTATTGCAGTAAAAGTATACTTGCAAAGGAAATATTAAAATGTGCCCAAAACTAATATACAAAGATTCCCATCTGCTTTCTATTAGATATACATCTACGCTTGATTGTAGAATGTCACCGACACCGTCTATAAGCACAACTTTTACGAAGAATATAGACATTTAATTAACATAGAACTATGACGGATATGGTAGTCTGCAATCATCAATGAGGTATTTGCATTGTTCCAGTCAAAGTGGCCTATATTTAAGAACATAAAACAGGAGAAGTCTGCTCGCCAATGAGGCAGAGATCATTGCGCCAATGATACTAAGGTTATATAGCTATTAATACCGAGATCTTCCTGCCATTGATATAAAAATCTTCTGGTCATTGATACCGGAATCCTTCAGCTATTAATACAGAGGTTCTCTCGTCAGCGAGACTGAGATTATACCTCTGCCGATACTGAAATCATCCTAATACAGAGATCATCCCGACACAGAGAGAATCCTGCTATTGATACAAATATCTACGTTACATTTATGAGCTTATGCCTCACTTCTGAAGGTGACGTGGTCGTTGTAGTTGGACTCAACGCTGTCGAAGTCGGACACAGCGATGGATAGCAGGTAGGTGGACATGGGCAAGCTCGTGTTGAAGTGGTCCCACACCCAACCCTCTTTACTGAACAAAATCACGTTCATTTTAGCAGCGCAGGTTGCTTACTACTCATAACTGAAAGTTTCTCACTTGGCGTGAGACGTAAAATGAAAATGAAATTGTTTGCAAAACCATATATGATATTCACTTCCAGTACGCAGCGCCACTGAACTGGAAATTCAAAGTGCACTTAATAATGAGCGAGAAAAAATTAATTTTAATAGATTCAGCAGGCCTGGATAACCCTAATTTTTTCTGTACACAAATCAGCATGCTACATGTGACATACTACTAACTTCAAGTGTAAGGTGTAGCATGTACATATACTCACGTCTAAATATATCTATTTATAAAATTCCTTTCAATAATGATCTACTATGACGTGCCATTTTCATACAGTCTATGCAGTAAATAAAAGCCCTAGTCAGATTCATAAACGGACCTTTTAATTCTTTCTCCGACTGACGGTTGATCAACATTATTTAAAACTTTTGGATCACTGAATTTACTCACGTGATTTCAATAGTTACTCAGGGTTTTATTAACTATTAAAATCGTAGATGTAACTCCGTGATACTATTTATATTTTCCCCTTAACCAGAAAAAAACTCGTGACCTCGGTAACTTTTCTGCTTAATGAATACGTAGAGTAAGTAATAGAAGAAAATGCAAAGCTTGGCCAAGGAGGAACAAAATGAAGCGTCCTATTATCTCTGTAGCAAACAGAAGAGCATCACGAGCTGTAAAAAAGTTTATAAAATGTATACCTAAATTCCAACTTTTTTTGGGCTACACGTGTGAATGTATGCTCCACTAATGACTGTTTGCTACCTAGAACACTTGCGTCAAGTTCATACTTACATACATACATACATCAAACATGAACGAATACCAATTATAAAATAAAATTGGAGAATGGATTTCATTACACAGAAGTTTATGAATGTGACATCAATTCTAGAAGTTTGTGAGCTGAAACCTCAATAGCAAATTTCGAACGAAAAAAAACACAAAGAAAATACTTCGATTTTCTATGTACGAGTACCTTTGGGAATCTGATTGACTGCATGTAACGGTGGTTATCCTTGTCATGTGTACTCCTAACGCATTGAGAAGTTATGCACAGGATATTTGTATAACAATACATGTATAATCAGTATTCTCGTGTTTTAATCTGAAAACTCACTAAAAGGTAACAAACAGTTTGCAAGCTGGTCAGAATGCAATAACGATTTACACAAACTTACGTAAACTTTGATTTTTACTTGTGTAAACTTTGATTTAGTTTCCCTCAAGTTCCAATAAAAATTGAACTATAATGCACTATGGTTAGGCGGTAAATTATCCTGAGTCCCTTAATTACCATCTTTCTTTCCCATGGAAATTCGGTACAACTAATTTTGTTAGTATGCCACATCGCACGCACAACCTCAATAACTACGAATGAAAACATTATTTAGCTGACATATAGGAATGTATTTGAAAGATCAATAGATACTGACACTTGTAAAGATCGATCGCGTTCCAATGAGTACACTTGTGCGTTCAGATATAATGAACGCACTATCGCATCCATGTCCATTTCTACAGATTTAATTTCTAAGTAACAAGGATATAATGTTGTCTACGAGTTGGTTCACAATATTTTCGTTGAGCAGAGTAGAATTGGTGTAGCAAAATTTATATTTTCTACGAAACTATGATTAACATATAAGTTTATTTACCTTTATCATTAGAAGTTTTAACCTCTCGACTTAGAGCTTGTCCATAATTCTTCCCATTCAGCAAAGAAGCACAGTTGGAATGCCATCAATATTTTATTCTTTAAAACTACTCTGCTTCTTAAGAGAGACCAAGAGGAGAACAATGCAGCAAGCTTCAATCTGCAAGACTCGCAGGTCATTGCATTTATAATTGACCAAAAAAAATTGCTTTGAAATTTCTAGACATGGAAAAAATTCCTTCTGCTAAGTAGTACCCACAATGCCGTTGTGTTGATCTTCGGCATGTTGGAGATGGCGTTCATGTTGGTTTGTCTAGCTACGTGCACTTGGAACGTGGCTTTAAGGGCGGGCTCATCAAAGCAAGGGAAGGCGCGTCTAGCATCCGTCGGCTGGAACTGCGTAGCTGCCATCCACCTGATAGAAAACCATTTATTTTATCACATGGTGTGCAAGCTTAAATTTATATTCGTTTGTTGGAGTTCTCACCATTACAAAACGAGAGGAAAGAGTACGTATTGAGAGCAAGTTTACTTCTTCTGTCAAACTGTCCCACAACAGGAAAAGGCGGGCTCAGCACGTGAATAATAGGCGGTACGTAAGATTTCCTTCTTAGGTTTAGCATTCTAACTCTTACTTGAAATTAATAGTGCTATGGTACAATTAATTCTAATTTGTTGTGTAATAACTCGATATAAAAATTTCGATCACCACCCATCGACTTTAGACACAGATCACCAATATTGTTCATATTTTGGTTTTTAACCGTACAGTATATGTTACTCTAGGTTCATACTCACAAAATTTTTATAACCATGGAGACGATTAAATTGTTTTCCATATTCAATAACTCTAAACTAGCTGTAATAAAGGTTACCTAAGTTTTAAATTATTTTTTCCCTAACTGACTATGAATACGTGTGGCCTAATCAATAGTGTTAGACCTTGTATCCCAAGGCTGCAGATTCTTTCAAGGTCAAAAATTAATTTTACTATCGAATTAAAGCATTTTTTCGCATTTTGTGTGATCCTATTTTTTTTATCTAATAAAATCACTAGCTTCATCTTAACTAAAATTGATTCTGAGAATTCTGTTCTTAAGCTTCGGTTATTAAAACTTTTCGAGTTATAGTACACGGCATAATTTACCGTAGGGACATTACATTTTAGCTTGTGTTTGCACGAGGCAAGCCCAAGGCTTGGAACACCTTGTAAGTCTCAAAACTTGGAACCACTTGTAAGTCTCAAAACTTGGAACCACTTGTAAGTCTCAAAACTTGGAACCCCTTGTAACTCTGAAAACTTGGAACACCTTGTAACTCTGAAAACTTGGAACACCTTGTAACTCTGAAAACTTGGAACACCTTATAAGTTTGAAAACTTGGAGTACCTTTTTAGCCCTAAAACTTGGAACACTTGTTTAATATTTAACTTCAGAGTTATTTTTTTGGAACACAGAAGCTTCGAAGAAACTTACCCTGTTTGAAAATATATCTCCAATATTACGGCCTTCTAGTGAATTAACCACCACAAAGAAGGGAAGTAGGAGGATGGCATATGCTCGTTTGTAGAGCATTTATAAAATCATTAACAAAATAGGGTAGCCTTCTAAGCCATTTGTAACATTGAGTAAATGTCACATTTTGGTACATAGAAATAATTAAATTAGTTTTTTAAACATCCTTTATTAAGCAAGTATTTTATCATTTTTAGAACAAATGTGATACATTTCATCAATGGCTTAACTCGAACACGAGTACAAAATTTCATTTAATACCGTTTTTGTTCGCAACGTCAGATAGCTAGAGCTCTTCCAATTTAAACAACGTGGTTAATAAAATCCATACACTCAACAATTTAGGGTAAAAATTCGATTCCACATGACTTCCTTATCACAAAAGTAACCTGAAATGATAATATAAAAGTTTTTTCTCAAAATAATCACCTCAAAAATAATAGCCTCTAAAACAATTCACAGCCAGCGGTAGTTAGACACAGGCACGTAGTGCCATTGCTGTAGAATATGGCACCCCCAATTTCATTAACAAAAAATCTACCAAAACGCGTTATAATTTCAACATCGCTCACTAGTGACCATCTCTACTTACTTTCAAGTTTATACTCACATCAAAGTTCCGTTTTCCCTGAGGTAAGAAGACATGTAGAGGCCGCGCAGCTGATCGTTCAAATATCCCTCGTACTCCATATAAAAAACGTACTGTCTATCTGCCTGCAACTCGGTCTCCAGCTTGGCAATGTAGAAGTTCTTATCGTACTGGTAAATCTGTTCCTTGATCTTGATACCCTGTCCGCTTAAATCATCTACGGCGTGGATCTGCAACGGAATTAAGGTAAAATTGATGAGTATTTGAGTGAAATGTAAAAGAAATGAGGTAAGCCTGCACGAGAAAGAGATAAGTTTTCGAAGGATGGAATTTGCTGCTGCGGGGCGTAAATATTATCGAAAAACAGAAGCAACAGCAGCCACAGAATCAAGAAATCAACTTTCACCATCAGTTCCAGCGCACATATAGGTTTATATTTATATTAACTAAGGAGAATAAATCTGTACCAAGGAGAATAAGTGTGAACTAAGAATGTACGTAGTTGTATAAAATATGTGATGAATGTGACCTGAGAAGTAGAGCGGATATGTCTAGGAACACGAAAAATAAAACATTCACGAATGATTTAATGCAAACGTCTTTCTGCATATACACTATTGCAGAAAAAACAATTATGTTGAAGCAAATCCGTTTTAGTAATGTCGAGCTCTGGTTCTTATACAAAAAGTTTTTACCTACAAACTCAGAAAATGAGTTGCAACGTGTAAAGAAGAGTTTTCACTTTAAACCTGTGTAACAAGACGAACAAATATACAAAGCCTTTTACAAGCAGTAGGTTCACAATACAGCAAGTTCTCAAAAAATGAAACAAAATTAATACTGCTACGAATCTACTTTTTTCGGTCTTATTACGCAATAGTTATGTGACTTGAAGCTTTTGTACGAATGTAAATATTTTTGTAATATTCCATCGTGCACATAATACAGAAATCTTCATAAATTAAATAAATACAACGATATTTGAACACGCTATAGTTATTACAGTCTACATCTTAGCTATTGCACTTTTTGAAGATTGCCTTATACTTTTTCACAATTAAATAGCTCGGAAAGTAACCACAAATAACTTGTAAGTCGAATTAACAACACTAGTATCGTAAATCTATAGTTAACTTGACCCTAAATATCATGCAATATTTCCCCACAGCGGAAACAACTAGTGACCCTGTGAAAAAAAACACTCTTACGGTGACAGTTTCATTCTTGGTGATGATGTCGTTGATGTGAAGAGTAACGTTCGACGTGGGAATGGTGACGTTCATCACAATCTTGACAGCTCCAATGATTGAAAGGTTACCATAGATTAAAGGCTGCAGCCACAACTCGTAACTGAAAAATATATTATTTTCTTACTTGCAATCGAACTTCAAAACTTTCAGTCTCAACATAACTTCAAGGAGGCTTTTGTTTTAAATGTAATTGCACAACTATCAATAAATAATTCTTCAAATGAGCTACCAAATTATGCGAATGAAGAAAATTTATCCGGTGACGTCTAGAGTTTGAAATAATACACTCTACCTATTACACTATTTGTCACATAGATGTTCTTTAACTTGAATTCCACGGATAACAATAAAGAACACTTCATATTCTTGACATAGTTTTCGATTATAAAATTAAAGATCAAAACGGAAAGTTTCAGCAAGTATAGATAATTCACGAGCTGCGTCATCTCCTTCACAATGTTTCTGCCCAAGCTTCGTGAATTAAAAACTGATGAGCCCTCCCAGAATCCCTCTCGTCATTTGTTAGTTAATATTAACATTGAACGCGTACACTTTCTTAGCTCATACACGAAAGAAATTTAAAGTAATACACAGCTCAATTAAAATGAAAAGTTATTGAGGCTCCTATTACTTCTATTTCTTTGAGATCATTGACGTCATAAATACTTTAGAAAATACTTACGAGCGTACACGTTAATGATGCATTAACCTCAACATTCTCGCGTTTTATAGCATTTCAAGGAACATCGAACGTGCAGAGAATAATGCAACACGACTGAACGTGTAAAATTAACACCGATTACGTATTGGACTATAATTATTTGTATTGAAAATACTATTTCATTACCCAATACGACTAAAGTTGGAGTGCTGTTGAGGAACACCGCAATTGTGTGCAAACCCGAGCACAAGACTAAAACTCGCCTTATCGGATGAATAGATCTCGGTAAGCGGATGTAAGTATCGGTGACAAACCAGGGATCTTGATTCTCCTGTTGACCGTAGTATACCAAGAGGGCGATACACACCGAGGAAACCACAAGGAACACCGAGAGGAAGATCAGGGTTCTTTTGGAGACGAAGGACTTTGACGACCGGGCTGAGGACCAGGAGGAGGAAGTGCCATAGTTTTTGTCGTCCATGTCCATGACTTGGTTCGCCAGCGGCAGCCCTTCAAACTGTTGATAAAAATTCCTCAATGTCACTGATGCATAAAATAGTTTTCTATAGGAAAAAATAGAGATGCTTTTTTGTTTGAGAGAAAAACAACGAGTTTAAGGTAGCGTGAAACCCGTACGTTAAGTTATTCCCTTTTGCAGGTTTCAGCTGAGATTTGTTAGATCTTTATGCGTCATGATGGAGATTTAACCCTTTAGCGACGAAAAGGACCATACGGTCCTCTTTTACGGTCTTTGGGACAATTGTTCTAATAATTAAACAGTGGGCAATACGAGGTTGCTACTAGGTTTGAACGCGGCGGCATGTTACAGCGTCGTTCTTTTGGCTGCCTGGCTCTCAGCGTGCTTCATTGCATCAGTGTACAGACGGTCTTTGTGAGCTTAAACGTAGAAACTAGAAAAACAAACTGGTTGCTAAAGGGTTAACATTGTATTTTAGGTAGACAAACACCGAGTTATACTTTTTTATGATATCCACACTCGTACCCAATAAATATCTTATCTGTCAGCACCGATACCTAACGAACATGCATCAAGTCTCAAGCCCTGCCCTTTAACTTGTTTTAAAGTTGCAAATTAATAGTAATTATATTAGGAGTGAATTAATGTAAATTAACGCACATACACGAAAAATCATGTTTTTTCGGTGATGAAGGCTTAAATAACTCAACAAGTAACGTAACAATTATAAACGTAACAATTTGCCGTTATTTCAGTAACCTTTCACACGCATTCACCCCAGTAAAGCGGCATGACCAGAACACGTACTGGGCTAATTAGATGTTATGTGTATAGAGTGTACTTGATATTCTTCAAACTTAAATTTATAATTTTAGAAATATTCATGGATATTAAAATAAATACTGACATTCTTCGAGCTACGTTTTCGCCTACACTTTTCTTTTTCAGGAAATTCGTGGTTACCTCTCTCCGGTCACGACCTTTCAATAACCAAAACAGGGTATGGAGAGAATCAAAATATCTTGATAAAATATTTCAAAAGAACTCTCAGTGCACTTAAGTCGGATATTTGGAATTATAAGTTCCTGAAGTGTTCCCTAAAACAAAACAAACCAATTTAAAAGTTTACTAAGGTGAAACACATTAAATTTGGGACTCAAGATTAAATTTTTTTCCTCAAAGTACAGATGCAAACAGTCAACGAACGCTTAGTATGACCATACAAGCACATTATTCGGAGCTTCTGATTTTGTGAATCAACATATGCTGTCTATTATTTCAGTGCTTTTTTACCCTATATTATCACAGTGTTTACTGCTCAATATCTCAAATTAAATTCAAAGGGACAATACCTGTAACAGAGTTTTTTTCACTCTAAATTTCAGCTAATATTTTTTGAATGCCAACAGGGAGATAGTGAAAATCCCAGGCATGTATATGACACAAGCTGTAAATCTAAAAAGTAGGCGTCATTAGCA